>CM042181.1:1063049-1068049 GCA_023376005.1 Doryteuthis pealeii | reverse complement strand
TTTTTACTATAAAAATGCATTGGAAATGATTTTTACTATAAAAATGCCTTGGAAATGATTTCTACTATGAAAAATGCATTGGAAATGATTTCTACTATGAAAAATGCATGAAAAATGCATTGGAAATGATTTCTACTATGAAAAATGCATTGGAAATGATTTTTTACTTGAAAATGATTGGAATGATTTCTACTATGAAATGCATTGGAAATGATTTTACTATGAAAATGCATTGGAAATGATTTTACTATGAAAATGCATTGGAAATGATTTTTACTGCAAATGATTTTTACTATGCATTGGAAATGATTTTTACTATGAAAAAATTGAAATGATTTTTACTATGAAAATGCATTGGGAATGATTTTTACTATAAAATGCATAGAAATGTAATAAGTATTTGTTAGCACCAGATACAAGTGCTGAATAAAATATATCTCAAGCACACTATTTCTCTGCGTATCTTTTACCACCGCAACGATACAACAACAACAACAACAACAATAACTAATAACAATAATAATAATAATAATAATAATAATAATAATAATAATGAATTAAAATTGACAATCCTTCATCTTAAAGTGAAGTAAATTTATTAAGAGAGCAATAAAATTCAAATTAAAACGTTTAACAATTATACAAAAATTATGTTCATTTTAATGTTAGATATAAAAAAAAAAGTTTTCGGTGTGACCTAAAGTTGGTATCAGCCAGACAGCGAAGGAGTCTATCCCTTTTCACTAGCGCTAGACTAAGGAGATTGTTCTTGGAATATGAGGCGGAGCGCCAAACTAACATCAGATCACTGTGCTACTGGAGGATCTGGAAATCAGACGAAGAATTGAGACCATCCAGACTACTGCATTGAAATACCATCCGTTAGCGCTGATGCGAAAAACTGAAATGGAGTGAAAATAATAAGTTAATACTGAAAATCCTTCATCTTTAAATAAAATCGTCGGGGTGGCCTAAAGTCAGTATCAGCCAGTCAGCGAAGGAGTCTATCCCCTGTTCGCTAGCGCTAGACCAAAGAGATTGTTTTTGGAGTCTGAGGCGGAGATGCCATACTACCATCAGCTCCTTACTTTACCTCACAGATCCCTGTGCTACTCCTACTCTGAGTTGGCGATGGCCGGTATTGAACCAGTACTGCATTGAAATACCATCCGTTAGTGCTGATGTGAAAAACTCAATTGGAGTGAAAATAATAAATTAATATTGAAATCCTTCATCTTTAAGTAAAGTCGTCGGGTATCAGCCAGGCAGTGAGGGAGTATATCCTCTATTTACTAGCGTTAGACTAAGAGATTGTTTTTGGAATATGAGACACAGAGCCATACTACCATCAGCTCCTTACTTTACCTCACAGATCCCTGTGCTACTCCTACGCTGAGTTGGCGAGGGCCGGTATTGAACCAGTACTGCATTGAAATACCCTCCGTTAGCGCTGATGTGAAAAACTCAAACGGAGTGAAAATAATAAATTAATACTGAGAATCCTTCATCTGTAAGTAAAGTCGACGGGGTGGTCTAAAGTCGGTATCAGCAAGGCAGTGAGGGAGTATATCCTCTATTTACTAGCGTTAGACTTAAGAGATTGTTTTTGGAATATGAGGCTGAGAGCCATACTACCATCAGCTTTACTGCAGAGATTCCTGTGCTACTCCTATGCTGAGTTGGCGTGGGTCGGTATTGAACCAGTAACCTTGTGGTTCCTAGTCAAATGCTCTACCAACTGAGCTAAAATATATAAATGTTTTAATTTGCTGAACCAACGGCAGGTAGTAGTACACATGAAGTATTCAGTACTTATTTCATTTTATTTGGGGAGGAGGCTGACAGTGTTAGACAATTTTCCGTTCGTTACAGATCTTAACAGGAACACGTCCGAAAAACCTATTAACTGATGTAATCTTGGACGTGCAACTTACTGTCTAGTACGGTATTCTTCCGCCACCTGATAGATTAGATGGAAGATGCGGCCACCTTTCCTTTGCTCTACCTTATTCTAGGACGCAAACAATATCTCACCTTGAGTAATCTTCCAGATCGTAAGAGTGCAGTTGGGCCAGTGTGTTAATCTCAATCAACAATTCACGAGACTTGTGAATATATTGATGATAATGGCACACCGTTCGAACGGAGGTGTATTCACTATTTTCTCAAGAATTGTTGGATAGATAGATGGATAGATAGATAGATAGATATGAAGAGAAAAGTATATTGATCGCAACGTCTTGTCAGACGACTGCCACTCCTTCATCCATTGTCCGTTTGTGAGCTCGTTCATGACTTTTTAATCCCGCCAAAGTCCTGCATATCTTAAAACATATCTGGCACACATAACGATCGGTGTTGACTGCGTCGACAGGTGTTGTGTACTCATCATTGTCCTCATGTTGGGGATCATGCTGGGTCTTTGAGTGTGGCATGGTAGAGACAACAATTGTAGTCAGGTAGCACTCATGTGATTTCATGGGATTTACCAAGCCCGCCTTTGACAATAGGGCTCGGTCACACTCCTCACATATCCACACATCACCAGAAGTATCTATAGATAGATACATATATACATACATATATATGAACAGAAAATGATATAGATTGATATATATATATATATATATATTATATATATATATATATATATATTAACAGAAAGGATAGATAGATAGATAGATAGATAGATGAGAGAGAGAGAGAGAGAGAGAAGAGAGAGAGAGAGACAGATAGATATGAACATAAAGAATAACTGCACAGATGAGAGGTGATACTTCGAACACGTGTCTCTGTAGTTGACTCTATTATACGCTCCAATTTCGGTTGAGCACTTTATTTAGGAGGGATTTAATTGCAAATTCACCGTATTCGGCGTTCAGCTAAATCTCACTTTGTTTACAAAGTTTGAGACCTTTAGGTGAAGTTCATTTCCGCTTAGAAATGTAGCGATTAAATAGCCTGCTATACTTGGCAGCTGATTTGGCCGTATCGGTAGAGGTTTGGCAAGCGTAAGTTCGTTCGGTTCTCGAACCCGGCCAGAGGTAACTGCTAAAAATTGGTATAAATGCACTGATGAGAGGTGATACCTCGAACACGTGTCCGTAGTTTACTCTAATATTATATATATATATAATATATAGATAGATAGATAGATAGATAGATATGGACAGAAAATGATGATAAATAGATAGACAGATATGAACAGAACTTGATAGATAGATAGATGGATAGATATGAACAGAAAATGATGAATAGATAGATAGATATGAACATATATATATAATATATATATATATATATATATATATAATATATATATATTAGATAGATAGATATGAAGAGAAAAGAGTAATGGGTGGACAGATGAATAGATATAATATAAAAGGGCGGATAGGTAGGTATATTGATATATAATACATAGCTATGAAATATATATATATATATATATAATTATAATATATATATCTTATTATAATAGAGATTGTTTGTTTGTCTGTCTGTAACCGAAACTATATTACTTCTCAACTCACAATCCCCTTTGTTATTTACGCCACATTGTCCATGATTGTTATTATTACTAGTAAATATATGCACCCTCCGGGTGCAAGTATTTAAGTTTTAATGTAATAAAATATTGTATTAAATTAGAAAGGCTAATGAAACTAAATAAGAATGCAGATAAAAAGATTTCAAACAGGAGGGTACAATCAAAAAATAGAACAACTGAAACTACTCTTCCATCACTCTCGTCTTTCATTGTTATTTTTTTTCTAATTTAACTATTTAGTTAAAATAGGAAGTAAAGAATAAATTTACAGTTATTTCTTCTTGTTAATGGATTTCATTTAAGATTCATTGAAGAGATTGCTATATTCATTAAAATAAAACCAAACAGTTAGAAATCAATATACTAAGCACATATTTATTAAAATCACATTTTATATCAATATGCAAATTAGCCTTCCCGTTCACACTGTAAACCGCTATTCTGTTTTATATATAAATATAATTGCATGTTGTTAGTATGTAGATATGGTTGACAGTATTAATAATGTAAGACAATTTTATCAATAACTGAGGTTTAAATAAAAATAAATTCATGGTCAATGTGACGTCAATAATTAAGGGAATTGTGACTTGAGTAGTGATTTAGTTTCGGTTACAGACAGAAAAGCACACAATCTCAATTATAATAAGATTTAAACCTCAATTATTAATAAAATTATTTTACATTATTAATACTTTTGACTTTATCTACGTTCTAATAACATGCAATTGTATTTATATATACAACGAAATAGCGGGTTACAGTGTGAACAGGAAAGCTAATTTGCATATTGATATTAAAAGTTTGATTTTATTAAATATGCGCTTGGTATCATTGATTTCTAATTGTTTGGTTTTTTCTTAATGAATATGAGCAAAAATCTCGGGGATAAATCTTAAAAGAAATCCATTAATATAAAGAAATAACAGTAATTTTATTCTTTACTTCCTAATTCAACTAAATAGTTAAATTAGGAAAATTCAGCAATAAAAGGAGGGAGTGATGGAAAATGATGGAAGACTTAGTTTCAAAGTTGTTGTATTCTTTGATTATACCCCCTCTGTTTCAAATCATTTTATTTGGATTTTTATTTAGTTTCAAAAGTATTTCAAATTTAACATATTTCATTACGTTAAAATTCAAATACTTGCACCCGGAGGGTGCATATATTTGCTAATATATATAAGAGAGTTTTATAATGTGCTTGAAGCATTGTGTATATATTGGTTAGGAGGTTGATTTTGAAGTCTATCAGAATGCAGGTGTAAAAAAAATAACCTGTATTTTATTCTTGAATTTTCGAGATAAAATCTCTTTTTCAGAAGATCACTGGAACTGAAGTCGTCTTGTTATGACATTAATAGTTAAAATAAATAAATGGCATAACAAAATGACTTCAGTTCCAGTGATCTTCTGAAAAAGAGATTTTATCTCGAAAATTCAAGAATAA
>CM042181.1:1040549-1055549 GCA_023376005.1 Doryteuthis pealeii | reverse complement strand
ATATTTATATTTTTGCTTGAAGCAATTATAATGCATGTATCGTATAAAATTCGATAATTATAGAAAATAATCTTGACAAGAGAATCCTGCAAAGGATGGCTCGCTATGCAGAACACCGTACAGACTGTTTCGACTTTATTAAGTCTCTTCAGCGATGTATACTAACGACTCCCCTCCGACAGGAATCGAAACCGGGACTTCACAGGCATAGTCAGAGACCATATCCGTTCGGCCGCCGGTACATAGCGAACAATCCCTGCGAAATTACCCTTGTCAATGAAACTACTACACGCCTCTACCCTAGTAGGTAAGTGGACGTTTATTGTGTAGTAAACAAACTCTACCGTAAGCTCTTCGGCGAAGTGAATAAGATTTTTGGATGTTTGTTTGTTTATAGAAGCACCGTTGAATAAATTATTATTTATATTTTTGCTTGAAGGCAATTATAATGCATGTATCGTATAAAATTCGATAATTATAGAAAATAATCTTGACAAGAGAATCCCGCAAAGGATGAGGTAGGTAGAAGGATGGTGAACAAGAAATGAAAACTCAAAACAAATCAGAGAGTTGAAACGTTTCGTCCGAATTCATACGGACTCATTGGTCAAATGAATTTTATTGAAAACAAAATTTCGTGCAAGTACAAGTGAATTTGGTGAGGGGGTGAGTTAGTAGCGGAAGTGAAGGGAGGGAGGTTAGGGGCAGATATGAATGAAGTGAGGGTAGTATACAGGAAGTGGAGATAGGATGGGAGTGGATGGGCACAGGGGTGGGTAAAGGGAGGGGGTAAAGTTCTGGTGTGTTTGATGTCAGCAGAAGATAAGGAGGAGGGAATCATTTGACCGATGATGTCCGTATGAATTTGGACGAAACATTTCAACTCTCCGATTTGTTTTGAGTTTTCATTTCTTGTTCACCATCCTTCTACCTACCTCATACTGTCGGATTCTACTACATCCATCCTATCTCCATATATATATATATATATATATATATATATATAGGTATATGTAAAAACAAAAATTTTTTTTTGCGATGAAACAAAGAAAATACAGTGCTCAATCACAATTTGTAAGAGCTAAAAATAGAAAAAAAGTATGAAGAAAAATAGAAAAACAGTATGAAGAAAAAATAGAAAAAAGTATGAAGAAAAATATAAAAACAGTATGAAGAAAAATAGAAAAACAGTATGAAGAAAAATATAAAAAAGTATGAAAAAATATAAAAACAGTATGAAAAAATAAAAAAGTATGAAGAAAAAATATAAAAACAGTATGAAGATAGAAAAAAATGAAAAAATAGAAAAAAACAGTATTAAGAAAAAATAGAAAAAACAGTATATAGGAAAAAAACATATTTTGGAATACTTTTTTTTACGTGTTTTTATATTTTTCAACACATTTTTATATATCATGTTTGTTTTATCACATTGAATTTACTCAAAGCTACTCTATATAAATTTAGAATAACCTGTAATTTCCTAGTTTATAACATAAAAAGCACATAATTCATTGATTATATTATATTCTGCTTCCAAATATCATTCAGATTATTGATTTTTTTCTGTATACTTGATGTATTATTAACAATGTTTCAGCTAATCCATTTTTCAACCTTTATCAAATGTATAAACAACTTTTTAAAAGTTAAAGATAACAACCCAAAAAGTCTATACAGGATGGTCGTGCCTCATTGTTTTCATTTCTTCAGTCACTTCTTGGCAGATATTTTAAAACCATTTTGTGAAACTGATTCAAGGGGCAACCATCTCATCATTGTTATCGTATATACTTGTGGATAGGTGACACTTTTTTTAACCAAAAATTCTACTAAAATCAGTAGTGCGACCTATCCATTCAACAAATGTAAAACAATTACTTTTTTTATTTATCATTGAGTTGCAATGATTAGTGATTGTAATGATGCAAAATCTGTACAATATGTGTTTAAAAGCTTTTGGAGCTTTTTCTATACACACATATATATATATATATATAATCAAAGATTCCTACCAATTCTTTGCTTTAAACTGACCTGATGCTGCTGACTGTTAAGCTTTTTTACCCATCCTCATTTATGATTATAGTACAAGAAACGCAACCCTTATTTCTAATTTGCATTATGCATCACAGTCTCTGGCAAAGTATTCTAGATCTATCATTAATATATATATATGTGTATGTGTGTGTGTGTGTGTGTGTGTGTGTGTGTGTGTGTGTGTGTGTGTGTGTGACAACTCTGATAAATATAAACATATATTTAAATTGTGATAAATATAAACAAATATTTAATGACAGGTATTAAACTGAACGTGCTATCAAAATAGATATGAATATTGGTGATACAAATGACGTACAAAATGCGCAGTGGAAGAAATTTGAAAAGAAGTTTTCAAAAATCCCTGACATTAAATATCAAGCAAATATGCAGGGGTTTACGAAAAATAAACAGTTCTTTTTTCGAATCCCTCAATATAGTCGTAAATATCAGTGAATCTATTTTTTTTTTCTTTTGTAATATGTCACGGTGAGGTTAGAATGGCAGTTAAGTGAATAAAATAAAAAAAATGGTTTCTTCTGCAAAGTAAATACAAAATGGCGGACATAAATATCTGTTGGATTTTTTCGATTATTATTGTATTTTTTTATTTTTAATTCTTAAATACGATTTCATGTAAACACTCTTAAAAATGAATAAATAAATACATATTTTTATTTTTATTTTAATGTCAGGGTCACACTATTTGACATAAATAATATTTGAAAAATTATTTATATGAAAATTACATCTTTATATGTAGCTGAACAGATTGAGATTGATATGAATAGAATGATAAATATATATGTTTATATGCGTAGGTATATATAGATGCGTATATGTATACACACACACACACATACAAACACACACACACACACAGACAAATATATATATATATATATATATATATATATATATATATATATATATATATATACATATATATATATAGAAAGAGAGAGAGAGTTAGATAGATAAATATATACATCTGAATAAAATTGGATGGATAGATAGATAGGTATGAATAAAATTACACAGAATTATATTGATACCTAGGTAGATAGATAAATATGAACAATATTTGATATGAATAGAATGATAAATATATATGTTTATATGCGTATGTATATATAGATGCATATATGTATATACACATATGGGATATATATATATATATATATATATATATATATATATGCATATGTCATATATATATATACATATTTCATATATATAATATATATATATATATTATGTATATTATATATATATATATATATATATATATATATATATATATAGATAGAGAGAGAGAGAGAGAGAGAGAGAGAGAGAGAGAGAGATGGTTAGATAAGTACATACATATGAATAAAATTAGATGGATAGATAGATAGATATGAATAAAATAAAATAGAATTATATTGATACATATGTAAATAGATAGATATGAACAATGTGGAATAGATAGATAGATAGATAGATAGATAGATATGAATAGAATTAGATAGATCGATAGTGTGAATTTGATATATTGAAAAAATTAAATTTCCTTTTATTTCACATAGATAGATAGATAGAAAGATAGATATGAATATAATTAGAAAGATATGTAGATAGATAGATAGATAGACATGAATAAACTTACCTAAACAGATATGAATATAATAATAGATAGATAAATATGAATTGAATTAAATAGATAGATAGCTACATAGATATATATAAATAGAATCTTATAGACATTAATAGAATTGGATTGATAGATATATACATATGAATATGGAAATATATATAAAGATATACATATATGAATAAAATTAGATAGTATTAGTTAGATAGATAATAGATAGATAGATAGATAGATATGAATAGAATTAGATAGATATGAATAAAATAGAATAGATAGATGGATAGATAGATGGATATGAATAGAATTATAGATATATAAATATGAATAGAATTAAATATATAGATACATAGATATATATCAATATAATTTTATAGATAGATATTAATAGAATTGGATTGATAGATAGATAGGTAGATAGATATGAATATAATCAGATAGATAGTTAGATAGATATGAATACAATTTCATAGATAGGTAGATAGATAGATATAGACAGACAGATACATAGATATATAGATAAGGATAAAGAGACAGAGAGATATTAATTTTGATATTGATATAAATAGGAATAGAATGATATAGGTATATATATATATATATATAATATATATATATATATATATATATATATTATTATATTAATATATGTGTGTAGAGATATATGATAGAAATATGTAATATAAAAAATAAGTTTTGACAGGTTTAAATAATACAAATAGATAAAGTATATATATATATATATATATATATATATATATTATATGTGTGTGTGTGTGTGTGTGTGTGTGTGTGTCTGTGTATGTGTGTGTGTGTGTGTGTGTGTGTGTGTGTGTTTGCCTGTGAATAGATTCCTATTTTTTGTTTCATTTTTATATCCCATTTTTGGAAAAAAATTATAGTTATAACATAGTTTTTCATCGATTCCACCCTCTTTAAGTAGTATATATAGATTCTGCTATGTAATTATGAAAGTATATATTCAAAGTATTTAAAAAAAAAACGAAGTGAAATATTTGAAATTGTACATATTCTACATATTGTTATAAAAAATGAACAGAATTACATTTTTATCATATTTTTATTACATATAGCTATTATATCAAATTGTACGATATAGATACAGACCATAAACAAATACAGTTAGATATGTGGGCGAAATGTGTAGCAACACAGTCAATATTCCCTAACCGTACATTTCTTGTTATTATATTATAGATTATTTCAACGGGAATACAAAACTAGACACGACTGTGTTGGGAAGGTGATCCACTAGGAATTATGCAATTTTGATCATACAACAAAATGGTATATGCATAAACCAGAATCTGTTCTTGAGAACGAAACGCATAAAATTCTCTGGAACATTGAAATAAAAACAGATCACCTTATCCCAGCAAGAAGACCAGACCTAGTGTTGATAAACAAAAACGAAAGAACTTGTCGACTGGTGGATTTTGCAGTTCCAGCAGATCACAGGGTGAAGCTATAGGAAAATTAAAAGATGGACAAATATCTGGACCTTGCAAGAGAACTGAAAAAGTTATGGAATATGAAAGTGAAAGTGATACCAATTGTAGTTGGTGCACTTGGAACAGTCCCAAAGGGATTGGAAAAGGGTTTGGAAAGTTTGGATATCAGAGGAAGGATTGAAACCATTCAGAACACTGCACTGCTGCAATCTGCCAGAATACTCAGAAGAGTCCTGGAAACCTGAGGAGACTTGCTGTCACTCAGACTCCAGTGAAAGACCATCAACTAATGCTGATGTGAAAACTCAAAAGGAGTAAATAATAATAATAATAATAATAATAATAATAATAATAATAATAATAATAATAATAAAATAAAGATAACAAAAACAAGGAAGCAGAAATGGGAAGAACAACAGCTACATGGACACTTCAAGCGAAATACAGGAGAGATCGCACATCAGAAGACATGGACATGGCTAAGAAGAGAAAACCTCAATCGAGAAACAGAATCTCTTATAATTGCAGCACAAGATAATGCTATAAGGACAAATTATATAAAAGCAAAAATAGATAAGACACAGCCAGATAGCAAATGTAGAATGTGTGGGGAAAGAGACGAAACTATTAATCACATTATAAGCGAATGCAGTAAACTCGCACAAAGAGAGTACAAGAACAAACACGACTGGGTGGGAAAGGTGATTCACTAGGAAGTGTGCAAGAAATTCAATTTTCACCATTCAACTAAATCGTATATGCACAAGCTTGAATCTGTCCTAGAGAACGAGACACACAAAATTCTCTGGGACTTTGAGGTAGAGACAGATCACCTAATCCCAGCCAGGAGACCAGACCTAATTTTGATTGACAAGACTTGTTATCTCGTGGATTTTGCTGTCCCGGCCGATCACAGAATAAAAATAAAAGAGAAGAAAAAGATCGACAAATATTTGGACCTTGCCAGAGAACTGAGAAAACTGTGGAATATGAGGGTGAAGGTCATACCAATAATAATTGGGTCTCTTGGAACAATCCCCAACGGGTTGGAAAGGAGTCTGGGTGAATTGAAAATCGGAGGAAGAATCAAGACAATTCAGACTACAGCATTATTGAGATCGGCTGGAATACTCAGAAGAGTCCCGGAGACCCGAGGAGACTTGCGGTCACTCAGCCTCCAGTGAACCACCGGCTTCTGCAGATTTAAAAAACTCAAGTGTGAAATAATAATAGAGGAAAAGTTTTAAGTGTCTACCATGGTTTCAATCCAAATGACTTAATCGGGAACCTGTTCTATACTTAACTAAAAAGGAAAGTGAAGTAGTCGGAGTGGCCTATTGTCGGTACCAGTCAGGCATTTTCTCTAGCGCTAAACAAGGGGGATTGATTCTGCATTTGAGGTGGAGCGCCATATATATATATATATATATATTATATATATATATATATATATATATATATATATGCACGTGGGCTAGTATATATATATATATATAGTATGAACAAAAAGTAATAAGACAAACAGGAATATTTTATATATATATATATATATATATATATATATATATATATATATGTTATTTATTCTCAACTAATTTCGACCTTAGGTCATAGTCAAGGGAAAATTTCTTATTTGAAGAAATTGTTCATAGATTTTTTGAAAGGGAGCATTATGGAAGAACTATACAAATTGGAGTATTTTTGAGGGTTCGACATGCTATTAAAATCCGGGTAGAAGAGTGTGTTAGTAATAGCAAGTCCATATGTTCCGTGAAAGACACACACACATACACACACACACACACATACATATATATATATATATATATATATATATATATATATATATATATATATATATATATATATATATATATAATTGTTCTTTTTTTTAAAGGTTGTTTGCTGCAGGTTGTTAATTTGACTTTCAAATGAAAACGATTTCGCCAAAATAACCACCGAATGAAGTAAATTTATTTCTAAGTATTCAACACATATTGGGTACAAATGATACAATTGCGTCCCGTAATAGCTATGACATTTAGTCAACGACCCCATCACTGCTATGACGGTGATGGTGAATTATCGTAAAAATTAGGTTTTCATTGCTTTATCCTCAACGTTCAGGTTCTGTGCCATTGGAAACAGAAAGAAAGGGACACCACATGCAATTTACAATAAGAATGCATTGGAAATGATTTTACTATAGGAATGCATTGGAAATGATTTTACTATAAGAATGCATTGGAAATGATTTTACTATAGGAATGCATTGGAAATGATTTTTATTATAAGAATGCATTGGAAATGATTTTACTATAGGAATGCATTGGAAATTATTTTACTATAGCAATGTATTAGAAATTATTTTACTATAAGAATGCATTAGAAATGAATTTACTATAAGAATGCATTAGAAATTATTTTACTATAAGAATGTATTGGAAATGATTTTACTATAGCAATGCATTGAAAATGATTTTACTATAAGAATACATTGAAAATGATTTTACTATAAGAATACATTGAAAATGATTTTACTATAAGAATACATTGAAAATGATTTTACTATAAGAATACATTGGAAATGATTTTACTATAAGAATACATTGAAAATGATTTTACTATAAGAATACATTGAAAATGATTTTACTATAAGAATGCATTGGAAATTGTTTTTCTATAAGAATGCATTGGAAATGATTTTTACTATAAAAATGCACCGGGAATAATTTTTACTATAAAATGCATTGGAAATGATTTTACTATAAGAATGCATTGGAAATGATTTTACTATAAGAATGCATTGGACATGATTTTACTATAAGAATGCATTGGAAATGATTTTAAATAAAAATGCGTTGGAAATTATTTTTTAACATAAAAATGCATTTGAAATGACTTTACTATAGGAATGCATCGGGTATTATTTTACTGTTAGAATGCATTTAAAATTATTTTACTATAAGAATGCATTGGAAATGATTTTACTATAAGAATGCATTGGAAATGATTTTACTATAAGAATGCATTGTAAATAATTTTATTATAAGAATGCATTATAAACGATTTTACTATAAGAATGTATTGGAAATGATTTTACTATAAGAATGCATTGAAAGGGCCGGGTTAGCTCAGTCGGTAGAGCGTTCGGCTAGAAACCACAAGGTTCCTAGTTCGATACCGGTCCCCGCCAACTCAGCGTATGAGTAGCACAGGGATCTGTGCGGTAAAGTAAGGAGCTGATGGAAGGTGTGGCGCTCCACCTCAGATGCTAAAAACAATCTCCTTGGTCTAGCGCTATTGAACAGGGGATAGACTCCCTCGCTGACTGGCTGATACCGACTTTAGGCCGCCCCGACGACTTTACATTGGAAATGATTTACTATAAGAATGTATTGGAAATGATTTTACTATAAGAATGCAAAATGACATATAAAGAATGCCATTGGAATGATTTTACTATAAGAATGCATTTACTGTAAGAATGGAAATGATTTTACTATAAGAATGCATTGGAAATGATTTACTATAAGAATGCATTGGAAAATTTTACTATAAGAATGCATTGAAAAAGATTTTACTATAAGAATGCTATAAGAATGATTTTACTATAAGAATGCATTATAAATGATTTTTACTATAAGAATGCATTATAAACGATTTTACTATAAGAATACATTGAAATTATTTTACAATAAGAATCATTGAATGATTTACTATAAGAATACATAGGAAATGATAAGAATACATTGAAAATGATTTTACTATAAGAAAGCATAGGAAATGATTTTACTATAAGAATGCATAGGAAATGCTTTACTATAAGAATGCATTGTAAATGATTTTACTATAAGAAATAATTGGAAATGATTTTACTGTAGGAATTCATTGGAATAAATTTTTCCTATAAGAATGTATTCGAAAAGATTTCGGTATATGAATGCAAAAAACAGTTTAAATAATTCTTTTAAAAATGAGTTTAAAAAAAATCGAATACCAAAGAAAAATGAATGAAACAAAAAATATTTTTAGAATAAAATAACCCAAGGGTTGACATGCCGTAAATAGCAACCTACAATTTTAAGAATTTTCTTCTAAACAAAATGAAGAAAATAAATTCGGTTCAAAACATGGATTTTAATATCAGTGAACACAAAATTCAAATTTTGTCATCGAAATAGGTTGAATAGTGCAAAATAATTCGAAAAGCTATAATTGAAAAGCAAGAAAACGTACATTGCGAAAAAGGAGATTTTTAAATATTTTTATTTTTTATTTTTAGATGGAGAAAAATTGTTGTCTTCCTAATTCAGCAAACCTGAAATAAATGGGAATCACTTGAAAACAATTTTTCCACGTTTCCATGTGTATAGGGAAAAATTATGTGAAAATCTATAATTTGAAAATAAAAAATTAAAAACGTGGTTCTTGAAAAAAAAAGGAAAAAAAAAAAAGAAAAGTTGTATATGATGTAGAAAACTACTTACATTCTATTTTTTTATTCATAAGAATAATTCAAAATATTTTCAATTTTTACAATGAATACCTATGTAGGTATGGGCATCTCATTGTGGTGTAATGGTTAGCATATTGTATACCCTTTCTTCTTTACTTACTTCTTTCTTACTCTATACTTCTGGTCGTCTTTGGAATCTTATAGCATCTTGTCTTGGTCTGGAATCTTCGAAGTCCAGACGCTAGAAGAATGAACGTAAGATACCAAAGATGAGCAGAAGAATAATAAAAGTAAAGAGAGTATACAACACCTGGACGAAGCTGTTTGCATTTCACATAGCGCTAATACACTTGGGAAAGGTATGAATCCAGTTCTCCCTCCAGCTATGGGTAAATTGCAGAGTAGACAGAGCTCTTTAACCATGGCTAGGTAACCAGTCTAGGAGAAGGAAAACTCTGAATTCAAACATGTTAAACTCTGCTTAAGAAATTGACCTTGTGTCGCATCCTGCCCGTGCGGAGGGGTTGGTAAATATATATATATTCTTTTTTTAATTCATAAAAATATTCAAAATAACTTCAATTTTCTCAATGAATACCTCTGAACTTATGGGCGTCCATTCTTGCAGTAATGGTTAGCAAGCTAGTCTCGCAAATCTATTACTACTGAATGGCGAGTTCGATTCTCACAGGATGTCCCACACTGACGACCTTATTACCTCCTATCCATGGTGTAAGTAAGTAAAATAAATAAAGTCGTCGGGGCGGCCTAAAGTCAGTATCAGCCAGTCAGCGAGGGAGTCTATCTCCTTAGCAATAGCGCTAAAACAAGAGATTGTTTGGGCGTCTGAGGTGGAGCGCTACACCTACCATCAGCTCCTTACTTTACCGCACAGATCCCTGTGCTACTCATACGCTGAGTTGGCGAGGACCAATATCGAACTAGGAAACTTGTGGTTTCTAGCCGAACGCTCTACCGACTGAGCTAAAAGGGATTTTTCTTTTTCTTTTTTTCTTTTTTTTTTTCTTATTTGATGGAAAAATTGTTGTCTTCCTAATTCAGCAAACCATAAAATAAATAGGAATTACTCGAAAACAATTTTCCACGTTTCCATGTGTATAGGGAAAAATTATGTGAAAATCTATAATTTAAGAATAAAAATTTAAAAACTTTGTTCTTGAAAAAAAGGGGAAAAAAGAAAAGTTATATATATATTTACCAACCCCTCCGCACGAGCAGGATATGACACAAGGTCAATTTTTTAAGCGGGGTTCAACAGATTTGAAGTCAGAGTTTTCCTTCTCCTAGACTGGTTGCCTAACCAAGGTTAAAGAGCCCAGTCTGCCCTACTTTTTATCCAGAGCCGAAGGGAGAGTAGGATTCATACCTTTCCCAAGGGTATTAGCGCTAAGTGAAATGCAATTACCAGAAAAGTTATATATGATGTAGAAAATATTTACATTCTTTTTTTTTTAATTCATAAAAATAATCAAAATATTTTCAATTTTTTCAATGAATACCTATGTACGTATGGGCATCTCATTGTGGTGTAATGGTTAGCAAGCTAGTCTTGCAAATCTATTACTACTGAATAGCGAGTTCGATTCTCACAGGATGTCCCATACTGACTAACTTGTCACATTCTACCCGTGGTGAAGATAACGTATATTGCGAAAAAGGAAGTGCGTGGTCTAATGGTTAGAGTCATAGGAAATGGACTCGTCAACCCGAGTTCAATTCCTGGACGAAACTGTTTGCATTTCACATAGCGCTAATACCCTTGGGAAAGGCATGAATCCAATTCTCTCTCCAGTTATGGGTAAATAGCAGGATAGACAGAGCTCTTTAACCATGGATAAGGTAATCAGTCTAGGAGATGGAAAACTCTGAATTCAGAACCTGCTAAACTCCGCTTAAAAAACTTTGTGTCGCATCCTGCTATATGGTAAATATATATATATTCTTTTTTTTTAAATTCATAACAATAATCAAAATATCTTCAATTTTCTCAATGAATACCTCTGAACTTATGGGCGTCCAATCATGCAGTAATGGTTAGCAAGCTAGTCTTGCAAATCTATTACTACTGAATAGCGAGTTCGATCCTCACTGGATGTCACACACTGACTAACTTGTCACCTTCTATCTGTGGTGAAGATAACGTATATTACGAAAAAGGAGGCGTGTGGTCTAATGGTTAGAGTCGTAGGAAATGGACTCGTCAACCCGAGTTCAATTCCTATGTTACATAATTATTGGATTCCTAACACTTATGTACCATTAGTGTAGAAACCAAAATAGCTGTTATAATTTGCAGCTGGCGGCCTTGAAGGATTGAGTGACTCGGCTTGAACTCATTCTGATCCTTCTTCTGGGGGATACCGTGTGAATTGCGAAAAAGGTTTTTTTTTTAATTGAAAAATTGTTGTCTTTCTAATTCAGCAAACCATAAATAAATACAAATCCCTCGAAAACAATTTTTCCACGATTCAGTGAGTATAGTGGAAAATTAAGCAAAATCTATGATTCAAAAATAAAATTTAAAAACGCGTTTCTTAAAAAAAAAAAAATTTAAAAGAAAAGGAAAAAAAAAAGAAAATTCTTATATAATGTAGAAAACTATTAAAATTAATTCATAAAAATAATCCAAATATTTTCAATTTTCTCAATAAATACCTGTGTACGTATGGACGTCCTATTGTGGTTTAATGGTTACCAAGCTAATCTCACAGATCCATTATTATTGAATAGCACGTTTGATCCTCGATAGATATCCCATACCGTGACCTTGCGTCATATACTATTCGTCAGGAACTGGTTGAGTTGTAAGTTGTCTCATTCTGAATTCATAGATAGCAAACTAGTCCCATTGTGGTGTAATCGTTACCAAGCTAGTCTCACAGATCCATTACTATTGAATAATAAGTTTGATCCTCGATAGATATCTCATACCCCTGACCTTGCATCATATCCTATTCGTCAGGAACTGGTTGGGTTGTAAGTTTTCCCATTGTGAATTTATAGATAGCAAACTAGTTTCACAGTTCCATTAAAACTTGATACAGAGTTCGATTCATGCTGGATGCCCCAGTTGGTTTCTTGGTTGGATTTTAATGAAAAGAAAAGAAAATCAAAGAATATTCGTATACAAAAACTATTTTTAAATTTTTTCTTTTTTTTTTAATTCATAAAAATAATCAAAACATCTTCAATTTTCTCAATAAATACCTGTTACGTATTGACGTCCCGTTGTGGTGTAATGGTTACCAAGCTAGTCTCACAGATCCATTACTATTGAATAATAAGTTTGATCCTCGATGGATCTCCCATACCTGTGACCTTGCGTATTATATCCTATCTGTCGGAAACGGGTTGAGTTGTAAGGTGTCCCATTGTTATTTAATAGTTAGTAAACTAGTTTCGCAGTTCCATTACAAATTGATAGCGAGTTCGATTCCCGCTGGATGCCCCAGTTGGTTTTGCTGGTTGGATTTTAATGAAAAGAAAAGAAAAGAAAAGAAAAATTGTATACAAAAGTATTTTCTTTTTTTTTTAATTTAATAAAAATAATCCAAATATTTTCAATTTTTTCAATGAATACCTGTGTACGTATGGACGGCCCATTGTGGTGTAATGGTTAACAAGCTAGTCTCTCAAATTTACAACTACTGAACCGAGAGTTCGATCCTCACAGAATGATCCATACTGACGATTTTGTCACCTTCTATCCGTGGTGGAGATAACGTATATTGCGAAAAAGGATTTTTCTTTCTTTTTTATTTTTTTTTATTTTTAAAAAAAATTGTCTTCCGAATTCAGCAAACCAGAAATGAATAGAAATCACTCGGAAACAATTTTTCCACGATTCAGTTTGTATAGTAGAAAATCAAGCGAAAATGTATGATTCAAAAATAAATATTTAAAAAGAATTAAAAATTAAAAATTTTAAAAATAAAAGGAAAATAAAAGGAAAAAAAAAAGAAAATTCTTATATAATGTGGAAAACTATCAAAATTAATTAATAAAAATAATCAAAATATTTTCAATTTTTTCATTGATTACCTGTGGACGTCCCAATTTGATGTAATGTTTACCAAGCTAGTCTCGCCGATCCATTACTATTGAATAGCAAGTTTGATCCTCGATAGATATCCCATCCCCGTGACCTTGCGTCATATCTTATTCGTCAGTTATTGGGTTGTAAGTTGTACCATTGTAAATTTATAGATAGCAAGCTAGTTTCGCAGTTCCATTACAACTGGATAGCGAGTTCGATTATGCTGGATGCCCAGTTGGTTTCTTGGTTGGATTTTAATGAAAATCAAAGAAAATCAAAGAATATTTGTATACAAAAACTGTTTTCAAACCTATTTTCTTTTTTGTTAATTCATAAAAATAATCAAAATATTTTCATTTTTTCAAATGAATACCTGTGCACGAATGGACGGCCTATTGTGGTGTAATGGTTAACAAGCTAGTCTCTCAAATCTACAACTACTGAACCGAGAGTTCGATCCTCACAGAATGATCCATACTGACGATCATCCGTGGTGGATTCATGAGGTTGATATGCCGTAAAACAAAACAAACCAAAAACCAAACAAATAGGAAAGGATGGACTGCTATAAACAGAATTTGAATTATATGGAAATCTGATCTCCTTAAATTATAGACTTAACAAGAATGAACTTAAAAGGAAAGTTGCACACCATTGGCTGTCCACTTTCTCAATATGAACTTCCGTTTAAGTCCAATTATGGAACGACAAGAAGCCATGCTATTTTTACTGGTCCTCAAGGGAAAGTTAGTGGAAGTGATTTCCAGGAATTACTCCAGGTAGAATTTACCATTATCAGCACCATTATTCTCTGGGTAATTTATATATCACTTGCAGAGACAATGAATGATTTAAGAGGTGACAAGTGCCTAATTTTAGAATATGCTGTAGGAATTTCTCTAGGGAATAAGAACCCGGGATTTGCGGCAAGGAAAGCTGAGCCTCTGAATCAAACAATATGGCTAACTTTAGCCATCAGGTTAATGTACTTAGGGATAAGGAGCCTATCCACCAGAACTCTGGTTTGGTTTGGTTGGTTGTGTTTTACGGTATGTCAACCCCTTGGATTATTTTATGCCGAATACTTCTATTAGTAATTTGGTATTCAAAAATGTATAGGGGTTTATTTGCTGTAATCAAGTTTTCTGTTGAGAATTTTAACATCAAGAGAGTAAGTCGGTGATTTTTGTAGGTCTGTGAACTTACATCCTTGATAAGAGGCCGGTTCTTTTCAAAAAGTTTAATATCCTCTTGGGATCTATTTTTCCAAATAGTTTGTCCATGCTGTCAACATTGTAGAACTTTCTTCGAGTGTGGGAGAGGTGTGTGCATCCAATCAGAA
>CM042181.1:1030549-1035549 GCA_023376005.1 Doryteuthis pealeii | reverse complement strand
TGTGTGTGCGTGTATGTGTGCGTGTGCGTGAATGTGTTCGTATGTATGTGTGTGTGCATTCGTGTATGTATGCGCGTGTGCGTTCGTGTATGTGTGTGTGTGCACGTGCCTATGTGTGCGTCTGTGTGCGTGTCTTTCTGTCTGTCTGCCTGTATGCGAATATGTCCGTCTGTCTCTCTGTCTCTGTCTCTGTCTCTGTCTCTCTCTCTCTCTCTCTCCGTGTGTCTGTGTGTATGTATGTCTGTTGATATTTGTACGCATGCGCCAATATCGCAGTGCCACCCACTCACCAGTTCCTTCGAGGCAACGACTATTTTTTTTCTTCTCTCTTAAAATATTTATTTATTTGTGTATATCTATATATATATATATATATATATATATATATATATATATATATATATATATATATATATATATATATATATATATATATATATACCAGACCTTAGTTTCCAGAGAAGCCATAGTTTGTAGCTAAGGGACTGGCCCAAGAAAATTGTCTGTTGCTGATAAATAGCAGGTTGAATTTTTATTGACAATCGTATTTCGAAAACTGTGTTTTTTGAAAACGAGGCTGTCGAAATAAATGGACGCGGAATATTTATCTTTTCGGGGTTTTGTTGTTGTTTATTCATTTATCTATTTTATTTATTTATTTATCTATTTTTGTTTGTTTGTTGTTTTTTTTTTGTCCTAAACTATTTCGAAAGAATTCGATCAGCCTTTAACCTCAAAACGAGAGACACTGTCATATTTTATAATGCCAGCCATTTTTCACCGAATTGATATGGTATTATCAAATTGATGTTTGTAAAATTTACATGGAGAGTTGATGAATATGAACATAATGCGATATATATGTTATTTATCTGTTAGTCTGTCTGTCTGTCTGTCTCTCTTTCTTCCCCTCTCTCTCTGTCTCTGTCTGTCTCTCTCTGTCTCTGTCTCTGTCTGTCTGTCTCTCTCTATCTATCTTTTTATCTATCTATCTATTTATATATTTTTCATATTTTTCATATCTATCTATCTATCTATCTATCTATCATATATATATATATATATATATATATATATATATATATATATATATATATATATATATATATATATATATATATATATATATATGAATGTGATAAAATGAAAAAACAAAGGATGTTAACAACTGCATGGGCTCATCAGGAGAGAGTGTGCAAACCGTTTCGGGGCCTTTCTCTCGACGGTTTAAAAAGCAACACCGGTCCTTCCTCACTAATATGAGGACCCTCGCAATATCATGCATCGACCGCACGTGGGTCAGTCATCAACAAAAATAAGACGGGAAAAATGACCGTTAGCAAAAACAGAATGTTGATGACTGACCCACGTGCGGTCGATGCATGATATTGCGAGGGTCCTCATATTAGTGAGGAAGGGCCGGTGTTGCTTTTTAAACCGTCGAGAGAAGGGCCCCGAAATGGTTTGCACACTCTCTCCTGATGAGCCCATGCAGTCGTAAATATCCTTTGTTTTTTCATTGTATCATATTCACACTGTCGGATTAATTTCCATTGTATTTTCACACACACACACACACACACACACACACACACACATATATATATATATATATATATATATATATACATGTGTGTATGTGTGTGTGTGTGTGTGTGTGTGTGTGTGTGTACAGAAATAGATAGATAGATAGATAGATATGAAAAGAATGATACTAATAGGTAGATTGATATGAATAGAACGAGATATATAAGAATGATATCAATTGGTAGATAGAGAAAAATATAGAAACGAATAATAGATAAATAGATAGATAGTGACGATGTGTCAGACACAGTATATCTATAATAATAATTTAGTAATAAAACAAAACAAAACTAAACTAAACTACCAAGATGGCGTGTGTCTGATTCAGTTTAAAGAAATGGCTACCATATTATTGTGTCGTCTTTGTCTGACAGCAAATCACCGTCACGATAATCTTTGTTTGTTTGCAATTTTCAATCGAAAAAGACGACCCCCAAAAATACCTTTCTCAAAATCACCCATCCCCGTGCATTCGACAATAATAATGACTGGTCGGATTTGAATGATATATCCCGAATCATATTTTATACAAAAATTGAACTCCTGACTCCCAAAGAAAAAAAATGATGGAATCAACCTTATGTTACATAATTATTGGATCCCTAATGCTTTTATAAGGTATTGTAGAAATCATAATGGCGATTAGTATAGCTGATGGCCTTGAGAGTGATTGACAACATTTGACCTCGATCTCACCTTGCGTTCTGGGAGAACGTTCGTGAGAACCGGAACCCCATAGAAGGCCCTCTTCCGGTTAAGGAGTAAGCAACTCAGTTAGTCAGTTAGAACTTAGAAGCCGAGCTAGCAACATGTAAGCCTCATCTGCGCAGATTGTCTGGGTTGGGGATTTGAATAAAGTAACATCAACGTAAATCGAAGTCTTGTGTTTGTTGCTGAAAACTAACAATAGCACAGGGCTTCTGATAACGAGAGACCCCCAACAGAAACCAGACCCGGAATCCTCAATAGAAGACCAGACGAGACCTTAGAAGATATACCAGACCAAGATAGATGATAGACGATCAGAAGCAAAGCCGACCAGAAGAATAGACGATAGAGTAAGAATTAAAGAAAGGTATATAACGTTATATGCTGATTTGGCTTAGTGAAAAGACCAGTATATAACATATACCTATTTAGTGTCGGTAAAGAAGGCGCTATGCAATACTTATAAACTACTTTCGCAGTTTATTCTCAGATGTCCCTAAACAAACAGACATCATCCAACACGATGTGGAGGTTGAGGACGTCACCCCAGTAAAACAACACCCCTATCGCGTTAACCCCCACAAAACAGAAATAATACGTAAGGAGATAGAGTATATGCTTGAACACGGCCTTATTGAGCCCAGCCGGAGTAGTTGGTTGTCGGCATGCATCCTAGTGAACAAACCTGATGGGTCGGTTCGGTTCTGTACGGATTACCGTAGGGTTAATGCAATCACTAAAACGGATTCACACCCTGTCCCCAGAGTAGACGATTGTATCATACTTTTAATGACATCTTATAATGGAGATTGTGTATTTTTCTGTCTGTAACCGAAACTATATTCCTACTCAAGTCACAATTCCCTTAGTTATTTACATCACATTCTCCATGATTTTATTTTTTATTAAACCTCAATTATTAATAAAATTGTCTTACATTATTAATACTGTTAACTATGTCTACCTACTTACAACATGCAATTATATTTATATATACAACAAAATAGCAGTTTACAGTGTGAACGGGAAGGCTAATTTGCATATTAATATTAAAAAATCGAATTTAATAAATATGTGCTTAGTATTATTGATTTCTAACTGTTTGATTTTATTTTAATGAATATAAGCAAAAGTCTCTTCAATGAATCTTAAATGAAATCCATTAACAAGAAAAAATAACTGTCATTTTATTCTTTACTTCCTCTTATAACTAAATACTTAAATTCGAAAAAATAACAATGAAAGACGAGAGTGATGGAAGAGTAAGTTTCAGTTGTTCCATTTTTTATTATACTTCCTCTGTTTCAAATCTTTTATTATACTCCCTCTGTTTCAAATCTTTTTATCTGTATTCTTATTTAGTTTCATTAGCCTTTCTAATTTAATACAATATTTTATTACATTAAAACTTAAATACTTGCACCCGGAGGGTGCATATATTTGCTAGTATATGTAAATATACAGGACTATCAGGACCTGTGGCTATACCACAGTATGATAATTAAGTTATTACAAAGTTTGATATGAATTAGGTTTGGTTCGTTTTGTTTTCCGGCATATCAACCGCGGTGGGCCATTTAATGCCGATAAAGTTGTGAAATAAATTCATTTTTAATGGATAATACAATTTTGTTTATAAACTCATGTTTTTCTATTTAACCCATAGATGGGACCCTAACAGGTACTACCACTAAGGCCAGAGTGGACCAGGGAGCAATGGTGATTAAGGGGTGCTCCACATTCCCCAAACCTCCAGAACTGGAACCTCACCATCAGATAGAGTTTAACGTCATTCCCAGGACATGTAGACCCTCAGTTACCGCCTTCTAGTACCCATATGATAAAAATGAGCTTGGGCTTGCCATAAGGGCAATAGGGTTGGGAAAATCATATAGGTGCTAGGGCTTGACGTGACCAGCCGATTTATCGGAGGGGGCCTCTCCGACCGCCCGTCTAGCCCAAGAAAAGCCTAAAGTGGAATATTGCAAGTCATGGACTGCTCATCCACCTGGGCTCTATCCTTAAGCATCACGGGTTACCACCCACGGCAAACAGGTGGCCCCAGTGGGGGAGTTTTACCCCTCTACAGAGGTGCAGGCAGTGCTTGATATGAATTACTTAAGAGCTATTGCAAAATAGTTCAATATGTAAAAAGTATAATAATCTTGACTAGTAGGACCTGGGATATACCACAGTATTTAATTACTATAACGTGTGATATGTTTACTTAAGAGCTATTGCGTTTAGTTCAATATGTAAACTGTATAATAATGTTGACTAATAGGGCCCGTAGATATATCACAGTAGGATAACTTAATTACTACAACGTTTTATACATTTACTTAAGAGCTATTGATAAATAGTTCAAAAAAGTAAAATAATCTTGATTTAGCTCTCTCTCTCTCTCTCTCTCTCTCTTAATTCTTTCCTTCTTTTCATTTTTCATTATGTTCGCTTGAAACAGATTAGTGTTATCACGTACGCGTGCTCACCCCACTCTTTATCTTTCCCCCAATCTCTTTCTTTCTTTCCTTCTTTCTTTTTTTCTTTATCATTATATTTGTTCTGTGTAGCATGTTCTTTTTCTTCCTTTTCTTCATAATCAAAACGGAACAGACCATAATTTAGCTGAGGTGACGACACTCATAAGATATAAGCATTGTATGAAGAAATAATAATAATAATAATAATAATAATAATAATAA
>CM042181.1:1018049-1023049 GCA_023376005.1 Doryteuthis pealeii | reverse complement strand
GGTTAATGCAATCACTAAAACGGATTCACACCCTGTCCCCAGAGTAGACGATTGTATCATACATTTAGTGACATCTTATTATAATGGAGATTGTGTGTTTTTCTGTCTGTAACCGAAACTATATTCCTACTCAAGTCACAATTCCCTTAGTTATTTACATCACATTCTCCATGATTTTATTTTTATCTAAATCTCAATTATTAATAAAATTGTCTTACATTATTAATACTGTTAACTATGTCTACATACTGACAACATGCAATTATATTTATATATACAACAAAATAGCGGTTTACAGTGTGAACGGGAAGGCTAATTTGCATATTAATATTAAAAATCGAATTTAATAAATATGTGCTTAGTATTATTGATTTCTAACTGTTTGGTTTTATTTTAATGAATATAAGCAAAAATCTCTTCAATGAATCTTAAATGAAATCCATTAACAAGATAAAATAACTGTCATTTTATTCTTTACTTCCTCTTATAACTAAATACTTAAATTCGAAAAAATAACAATGAAAGACGAGAGTGATGGAAGAGTAAGTTTCAGTTGTTCCATTTTTTATTATACTCCCTCTGTTTCAAATCTTTTATTATACTCCCTCTGTTTCAAATCTTTTTATCTGTATTCTTATTTAGTTTCATTAGCCTTTCTAATTTAATACAATATTTTATTACATTAAAACTTAAATACTTGCACCCGGAGGGTGCATATATTTGCTAGTATATGTAAATATACATGACTACCAGGACCTGTGGCTATACCACAGTATGATAATTAAGTTATTACAAAGTTTGATATGAATTAGGTTTGGTTCGTTTTGTTTTACGGCATATCAACCTCGGTGGGCCATTTAATGCCGATAAAGTTGTGAAATAGATTCATTCTTAATGGATAATACAATTTTGTTTATAAACTCATGGTTTTCTATTTAACCCATAGATGGGACCCTAACAGGTACTACCACTCCGGGTCAGAGTGGACCAGGGAGCAATGGTGATGAAGGCGTGCTCCACATTCCCCAAACCTCCAAAACTGGAACCTCACCATCAGATAGAGTTTAACGTCATTCCCAGGACATGTATACTCTCAGTCACCGCCTTCTAGCACCCATATGATAAAAAGGAGCTTGGGTTTGCCATAAGGGTAATATGATTGGGAAAATCATATAGGTGCTAGGGCTTGACGTGACCAGCCGATTTATCGGATAGGGCCTTTCCGACCGCCGGTCTAGCCCAAGAAAAGCCTAAAGTGGAATATTGCAAGTCATGGACTGCTCAGCCACCTGGGTTCTATCCTTAAGCATTACGGGTCGCTACCCACGGCCAACGGGTGTCCCCATTTGGGGAGTCTTATCCCTCTACAGAGGTGCAGTCAGTGCTTGATATGAATTACTTAAGAGCTATTGCTAAATAGGTCAATATGTAAAAAGTATAATAATCTTGACTAGTAGGATCTGTGGATATACCACAGTATGATAATTTAATTACTACAACGTTTGATATGTTTACTTAAGAGCTACCGCGTTTAGTTCAATATGTAAAATTTATAATAATGTTGACTAGTACGGCCAGTAGATATAGCACAGTAGGATAACTTAATTACTACAACGTTTTATATGTTTACTTAAGAGCTGTTGATAAATAGTTCAATATATAAAAAGTAAAATAATCTTGATTTAGCTCTCTCTCTCTCTCTCTGTCTCTCTCTCTCTCTTTCTCTCCCCTCTCTCTGTCTGTCTGTCTCTCTACATCTACATCTCTCTCTCTCTGTCTCTCTACATCTACATCTCTCTCTGTCTCTCTGTCTCTCTCTCTACATCTACATCTCTCTCTCTCTCTCTCTCTACATCTACATCTCTCTCTGTCTCTCTCTCTACATCTACATCTCTCTCTCTCTCTCTCTCTCCCTCTCTCTCTACATCTACATCTCTCTCTCTCTCTCTGCCTCTCTACATCTACATCTCTCTCTCTGTCTCTCTGTCTCTCTACATCTACATCTCTCTCTCTGTCTCTCTGTCTCTCTACATCTACATCTCTCTCTCTCTCTCTCTCTCTCTCTCTCTCTCTCTCTTCTCTCTCTCTCATTTTATTCTTTCTTCTTTGTTTTCATCTTTTTATTATGTCCGATTGAAACAGATTAGTATTATCACGTACGCGTGCTCAACCCTCTCTTTATCTTTCCCCCAATCTCTTTCTTTCTCTCCTTTCTTTTTTTCTTTATTATTATATTTGTTCTGTGTAGCATGTTCTTTTTCTTCCTTTTCTTCATAATAAAAACGGAACAGACCATGATTTAGCTGATGTGACGACACTCATAAGATATATTGTATGAAGAAATAGTGATGATGATGAATGATGATAATAATAATAATAATAATAATAATAATAATAATAATAATAATAATACACAACAAAATGGTATATGCATAAACCAGAATCTGTTCTTGAGAACGAAACGCATAAAATTCTCTGGGACTTTGAAAGAAAAACGGATCACCTTATCCCAGCAAGAAGGCCAGACCTAGTATTGATAAACAAAAAAGAAAGAACTTGTCAACTGGTGGATTTTGCAGTGCCAGCAGATCACATCGTAAAGCTAAAGGAAAAAATAAAAAATTGACAAATATCTGGACCTTGCCAGAGAACTAAAAAAGTTATGGAACATAAAAGTGGAAGTGATACCAATTGTGGTTGGTACACTTGGAACAGTCCCAAAAGGATTAGAAAAGGGTTTGTAAAGTTTGGATATCAAAGGAAGGATTGAAACCATTCAGAACACTGTACTGCTGCAATCTGCCAGAATACTCAGAAGAGTCCTGGAGACCTGAGGAGACTTGCTGTCACTCAGACTCCAGTGAAATACCATCAACTAACACTGATGAGAAAACTCAAAAGGAGTGAACAATAATATATATATATTATATATATATATATATATATATATATATATATATATATATATATATATATATAGGCCAACTCCACCACACGAGTAGGATGTGACAGAAGGTTAATTTCTCATTTAATTGAGTTTAACAGGTTTGTATTCAGAGATTTCTTCTAGACTGTATAAACTTGGCGAAGTGCCCTATTGTCGCTATCACCCGGACAAAAATGGAGTCTATGTTCTCTTCGCTAGCGCAAGGCCTTGGAGGGTTTTTTTGCTTGTTCTTTTAGGTGGAACGGCCCGCCTACCGTCAGCTCTCCACTTTACGGCACCAATCTGCGCTTAAATATATGTATCTGAGTGTTTGTGCATGTGTGTAAGAATATATATATATATATATATATATATATATATATATATGAGGAAAGAGGATTGGAATAAATCCGACAGAATGTAGTAGAGATATGAGGAACAGAAGGACAAAACTCAGACAAACGTATGTAGGATATATTTCGCTAGAGCTTTGAGCTCGGCATCATCAGTCGTTTTATTGATTATCAAAGGTATCAGGCAAGTGTTTTATAGAGGGGGAGTGGATAGGAGAAGGTGGGTGGGGGAAGAGGTCAAGTGGGTGACTTAGTGTTTGTGGGGAAAAATTTTGATTGGTCAGACAGGAATCTCCTTCCCCTTTTTTCCCAACGATTCCTGTTTGACCAATCTAAATCTTTCTTCACAAAGACTAACCCACCCACTTGACCTCTTCTCCCATCCACCCTACTCCCGTCCACTTCCCCCTCTATAAAACACTTGTATGATACCTTTGATAATCAATAAAACGACTGATGATGCCGAGCTCAAAGCTCTAGTGAAATATATCCTACATACGTTTGTCTGAGTTTTGTCCTTGTGTTCCTCATATCTCTACTATATAAACTAGAAAATATATGCACCCTCCGGGTGCAAGTATTTAAGTGTTAATGTAATAAAATATTGTATTAAATTAGAAAGGCTAATGAAACTAAATAAGAATACAGATAAAAAGATTTGAAACAGAGGGAGTATAATAAAAAATGGAACAACTGAAACTTACTCTTCCATCACTCTCGTCTTTCATTGTTATTTTTTCGAATTTAAGTATTTAGTTATAAGAGGAAGTAAAGAATAAAATGACAGTTATTTTATCTTGTTAATGGATTTCATTTAAGATTCATTGAAGAGATTTTTGCTTATATTCATTAAAATAAAACCAAACAGTTAGAAATCAATAATACTAAGCACATATTTATTAAATTCGATTTTTTAATATTAATATGCAAATTAGCCTTCCTGTTCACATTGTAAAGCGCTATTTTGTTGTATATATAAATATAATTGCATGTTGTAAGTATGTAGACATAGTTAACAGTATTAATAATTTAAGACAATTTTATTAATAATTGAGATGAGATTTAGATAAAAATAAAATCATGGAGAATGTGATGTAGATAACTAAGGGAATTGTGACTTGAGTAGGAATATAGTTTCGGTTACAGACAGAAAAACACACAATCTCCATTATAATAAGATATATATATATATATATATATATATATATATATATATATAGATATATATATAGAGAGATAGGAACAGACTGGGATAGATAGATAGATAGATAGTGATGTGCCTAAGTAAATGTATAATGCCTGTCGTTAATAAAACTATTTCATATGAGAATGTACAGACACTGTATAAGAATGACTGAATTTTTAAAAAAATCTTTGTTTTCGTGCTGATAGAGTTTAGGGCGGTCCTTACTTTTCGTGTGTCTGAACTAACAGACAAAAACATGTTTAGTGATAATGAGAAAATTTTCCCCTAATTTCTTAAGGGACTTGGTTCGAAAAGTTCACACCACGACACGATCAGCTGGAAAATTTTATTCTAAAACAAAAAAGAAATATTTTATCTACAAAGATTTTATATTCGTTATTTTTGTCCTATGCAAACCCCGAAAAAAACTGACCCGACCTTTTCATTATTTGCTTCAGTGTTTTTACTCACCATATTTCTCAAAATTCTATATTTCATTTGATATTATTTTCTTATCCAACAGCTTGAAACCGTC
>CM042181.1:980549-1013049 GCA_023376005.1 Doryteuthis pealeii | reverse complement strand
GAAATTAGTGGTTTCTAGCCGAACGCTATATATATATATATATATATATATATATATATATATATATATATATCAGTCTGTTCTGAATAAGTGTCTTTTGTCCGCCGGGACGAAATATTATTTGAATGTAATTGTTTGTGTTCTATTCACTCTGTTCCTCAACTTTTACTCATATATATATATATATATATATATATATATATATATATATATATATATATGGGAGAAATATGAGGAGGTTAATCCGACAGTATGTGGAGAAAGGTAGACAAACACGGGATGTCATGGAAACTGGATGTTTATTATCGAGGATGCAACGTTTCGGTCTGTTAGACCTTCTTCAGGACTTGGATATAATTCTTGCTTCAATGATGGACATTCTCAAAATGGTGAAACAGGAGGTCGTCAATAAATCTAATATATACTGAACTAACACCTGCGCTACCATCCCATTCTGACACTCCCCATCTAGAGAGAAGAAAAATCCACTACCGACCCCCAACCTCCTCCTACTGACGACCATTTTTGAGAATGTCCATCATTGAAGCAAGAATTGTATTCAAGTCCTGAAGAAGGTCTAATAGACCATAACGTTGCATCGTCGATAATAAACATCCAGTTTCCATAACATTCCGTGTTTGTCTACCTTTCTCCATATATATATATGCGTGTGCTAGTGGTTAGAGTCGTGGAAAATGGACTCGTCGATTCGAGTTCAATTCCTAGACGAAGCTGTTGGCATTTCACATAGCTCTAATACCCTTGGGAAAGGTATGAATCCATATATTCTCCCTCCAGCTATGGGTTAAATAGTAGGGCAGACTCGGCCCTTCAGCCTTGGGTAGGTAACCAGTCCAGGAGAGGGATAACTCTGAATTCAAAATTCCGGAGGTCGCTCGTTGATTGGGTTTGTGGCAACCCTTGATACACCAATTCTTTCCTATCGACTGTGCCAAAAAGTGTGGATGGTCCAATACAAGCCTTCACCGCTATAAACAAATCCCTGTGTGGGAGTTCATTGTGTGTCTGAACCCTCATACGTCTAAAATCGACGGGAGAGTCCATTATTATATATATATATATATATATATATATATATGTGTGTGTGTGTGTGTGTGTGTGTGTGTGTGTGTGTGTGTGTGTGTGTGTGTTCTACCGTCGGATGGGTCGAGGCAAGAAGCGACAGCTACTGACCAAAGATGTCGCTGTTGTCAGCGAAGTGACACGTGACACAAACGTGGAACACTTCCGCTCAAAGTGAACAAACACGACCCCTTCAGCCATCTTGTCAAAACTGTCCAGCCAACGGCCAATGTTTTTCCCCGCCAAACGGATTTCGGCCCAATTTCCTTTTGCACATTCCGACGCCTCGTCTCCCACTCCCAACATCACCACCCCAATCTTTTATTGTCCATCCCTTACTGTTTCTATCTTGCCTACACTGCCCCCCCTAACCCCTCTCTCTCTCTCTCTCTCTCTCTCTCTCTCTCTCTCTCTCTCTCTCTTCTTCTCTCTCTCTCTTTCTGACGGTTCGCTTCTTCCACAACTCTGGCTTCCCGAAATGGCTCGCCTGTCATGGCGTCTGTCAGCTCTCGACCAATTTAAATCAATTATTTCGAAGGGCCAATCGGGATGCGTCAACATTTTCGCTTTGCCTCATAGAAAAGGAAAATTTATTTCAATTGAATATGACATTTGTTGGGGGTGATAACTAGGCAACCATATCTTACTGTGTATCTATCTATCTATCTATCTATCTATCTCCGTTTGTCCATATCTATCTATCTATCTATCTATGTCAGTTTGTTCACTATGTATCTATCGATATCGTTTGTTCATATCTCTCTATGTATTTATCTATCTATCAAGCTCTGTCTGTTTATATCTATCTATCTATCTAATCTATCTATTTCAGTTTGTCCATATATATCTATTAATCTCAGTCTGTTCATATATATATTATATATATATATATATATATATATATATATATATATATAATTTAATATACTGAAGAGCTTTATGCGAAACAATAGCAGGTTTCTTCGCTCATTAGATTATCTTTTTATATATATATATATATTATATAATTTATATATATATATATATATATATATATATCAATCACAGTTGTTCATATCTATCTATCTATCTATCTATCTACTTTTAGTCTGTTCATTAACTATCTATCTATCTATCTATCTATCTCAGTTTGTTCACTATGTATCTATCTATATCTGTTTGTCCATATCTATCTATCTATCTATCTATCTATCTATGTCAGTTTGTTCATTATGTATTATCTACATAATCCGTTTGTCCCAATCTATCTATCTATCTATCTATTATCTATCTATCTATCTATGTCAGTTTTGTTTCACTATGTATCTATCTACATCCGTTGTATTCCATTATCTATCTATCTATCTAATCTATCTCAGTCTGTTCATATTTTATCTATCTATCTTATCTAATCTATCTAATCTATCTCAGTTCTGTTCATATTTTATTATCCTATTCTATCTATCTATCTATCTCAAGTCGTTCACCATCTATATATCTATCTCAGTTGTTCATATCTATCTAATCTATACTATCTCTATCTATCTGAGTCTACTATCGTCAGTCTGTTCATATCAACTATGACTCTCCGTATCTATCTATCTCAAGTTTTGTCACTATGTATCTAATCTAATCAGTTTGTTCATCATCTGTCTATCTATCTATCTTATCTATCTATGCCAGTTTGGTTCACTATATATCCTATCGATATTCGTTTGTTCATATCTATCTAACTATCTGTCTATCTACTAATGTCAGTTTGTTCACGATATGTATCTATCGATATCCGTTTGTTCATATCTATCTATCTATCTATCTATCTCAGTTTGTTCACGATGTATCTATCTATATCCGTTTATCCATATCTATCTATCTATCTATCTATCTATCTATGTCAGTTTGTTCACTATGTATCTATCGATATCGTTTGTTCATATCTCTCTATGTATCTATTATCTTCAAGCTCTGTCTGTTTATATTATCTATCTATCCTATCTATCTAATTTCAGTTTGTCCATATATATCTATTAATCCAGTCTGTTCATATATATTAATATATATATATATATATATATATATATACATAATTTTAATATACTGAAGAGCCTTTATGCGAAAACAAAATAGCAGGTTCGTCCGACTCATTAGATTATCATTATAATTATTATAATATATAATATATATATATATATATATATATATATCAATCACCAGTTTGTTTCATATATATCTATCTATCTATCTATCTACTTTAGTTTCGTTCATTAACTATCTATCTATCTAATCTATTATCTCAGTTTTGTTCACTGTATGTAATCTATCTAATATCGTTTGTCCAATATCTATCTATCTATCTATCTATCTAATCTATCTATGTCAGGTTTGTTCATTATGTATCCATCTACATCCGTTTGTCCCATATCTATCTAATTCTATTCTACTATCTTCTAATCTATCTATGTCAGGTTTGTTCACTATGTTCTATCTACATCCGTTTTGTCCATACTATCTATTATCTATCTTAATCTCAGCCTGTTCATATTTATCTATCTATCTATCTAATCTATCTATCTATCTCAGTCTGTTCGTAATATTTTATCTATCTATCTATCTATCTATCTATCAATCTTCAGTTTGTTCATATCTATCTATCTACTATCTCAATTTTGTTTTCATATCTATATATCTATCTATCTATCTCAGTCTGTTCACCAATCTATATATCTATCTCAGTTTGTTTCAATCTATCTAATCTATCTACTCTATCTATCTATCTATCTAATCTATCTCAGTCTGTTCATTAAACTATGCTCTCCTATTCTATCTATCTCAGTTTTGTTTACTATGTATCTATCTATATCAGTTTGTTCATATCTGTCTATCTATCTAATCTATCTATCTATGCCAGTTTTGTTCACTATATTATCTAATCGGAATAATCGTTTTGTTCATACTACTCTATCTATTCTGTCCTATCTAGTTTTCTATGTCAGTTTGTCTCACTATGTATTTCGAATATCCGTTTTGTTCATATCTCCTATCATATCTATCTATCTATCTAGTTTGTTCACGATGTATCTATTCTAATATGCCGTTTATCCATATCTATCATATCTATCTATTATCTATCTACTGTCAGTTTGTTACTATGTATACTATCGATATCGTTTTGTTCATATCTCTCTATGTATCTATCTATCTATCCAAGCTCTGTCTGTTTATATCTAGCTATTATCTATACCTATCTATTTCAGTTTGTCCATATAATTACTCTATTAAATCTGCAGTCTGTTTATAATATATATATATATATATATATATATATATATATATACTATACATTAATTTTAATATACTGAAGAGCTTTTATGCGAAACAATAGAGGTTCGTACCGACTCATTAGATATTCATTTATATATAATATATTATATATATATATATATATATATATATATATATCAATCTCAGTTTGTTCATCATCTCATCTATCTATTATTACTTAGTCCTGTTCATTATCCTATCTATTATCTATCTATCTCAAGTTTGTTCCACGAATGTAATCTTCTATATACGTTTATCCATATCTATCTAATCTATCTATTATCTATCTATGTCAGTTTGTTCACTATGATCTTCGATATCCGTTTGTTCATATCTCTCTATGTATCTATCTAATCTATAAGCCTCTGTCTGTTTTATATCTGTTTTATCGATATATCAAATCTATCGAATCTCAGTTTTTGTCATATCTATCTATTAATCTCAGTCTGTTCCACCATCTATCTATCTATCTATCCATCTCAAGTTTTGTTCAGTTCTATCTATCTGTCCTATCTATCTATTCTATCTAATCTATCTCATCTATCTATCTCAGTCCTGTTTTAACACTCCTATCTAATCTATCTATCTATCTATCTATCTATCTATCTAATATCCGTTTGTTCATATCTATCTTATCTAATCTATCTATCTATCTATCTCAGTTTGTCCATATCTATCTATCTATCTATTCTATCAATCTCAGTCTGTTAACATCTATCTATCTATTTATCAATCTCAGTCTGTTAACCATCTATCTATCTATCTATCTATATATATATATATCTCAGTTTGTTCATATCTATCTATCTATCTAGTCTATCTCAGTTGATTCTCTATCTATCTATCTATCTATCTAATCCTCATTTTGTTCATTATGTAATCATCTTATCCATTTATTCTATCTATCTATCTTTTCCATCTAATTCTATCTATCTATCTACATTTTCGCTTTGCCTCATAGAAAAGGAAAATTTATTTCAATTGAATATGACATTTGTTGGGGGTGATAACTAGGCAACCTTATCTTACTGTATATCTATCTATCTATCTATCTATCTATCTATCTATCTCCGTGTGTTCACTATGTATCTATCTATATCCGTTTGTCCATATCTATCTATCTATCTATCTATCTATCTAGTCCAGTTTGTTCATGAATTTGATACTATCCTATCTTATCTATCTTATATCCTATCAATCTCAGTTTGTACATATCTATCTATCTATCTATCTCAGTTTGTTCATATCTATCTATGCTATCGTATCACATTCAGTCCTGTTCATTAACTCATCTCTCTACTCTATGCTATCTCCGTGTGTTCACGTATGTGATCTATCTACATCCGTTTGTCATATCTATGGCCTATCTATCTATCTATCTATCTATTCTCAGTCTGTTTCAATTATGCATCTATCTATTAATCTATTCAGTTTTGTTTGATATCTATCTATCTATTATCTAATCTCAGTTTGTTCATATCTATATATCTTATCTATCTATCTCAGTCTGTTCACCATCTTTAATATATCTATCTCAGTTGTTCAATTAATATATCTCTCTATCTATGCGTATCTCAGTATTGTTCAAATTGGTAATCTATCTACATCCGTTTGTCCATATCTATCTATCTATCTATCTATCTATGCGCCAGTTTTGTTCACTATAATATCTATCGATTCGTTTTGTCCATATCTATCTATTCTATCTATCTAATCTATCTGTGGCCAGTTTTCTTGTTCACTATGTACTCTATTATATCCGTTTGTTCATATCTATCTATCTTCTAAATCATCTATCTATCTATGTCAGTTTTGTTCATTATGTATCTATCTATATCGTTTGTTCCATTCTTCTATCTATCTATCTATCTATCTATCTAATGTCAGTTGTTTCACTATGTATCTAATCTACATCCGTTTGTCCAATATCTATCTATCTATCTATCTATCTATCCTATTATCTCAGTCTGTTCATATTTATCTATCTTATCTATCTATCTATCTATCTATCTATCTATCTATCAATCTCAGTTTTGTTCATATTCTATCTATCTATCTATCTCAAGTTTGTTCATATCTTATATCTAGTCTATCTATCTTCAAGTCCTGTTCCCATCTATATATTCTAATCTCAGTTTGTTCATATCTATCTAATCTAATCTATCTATCTCAGTTCTGTCATTAAACTATCTCTCTATGCTATCTATCTCAGTTGTTCACTAATGTATCTATTATATCTTTTGTCCATATCTATCTATCTATCTATCTATTATTCTATCTATCTATCTATCTATCTTCATGTCTGTTCATATTTATCTATCTATCTATCTACTATCTATCTATCTATCTATCAATGCTCAGTTTGTTCATATCTATCTATCTATCTATCTCAGTTTGTTTTCATATCTATATATTCCATCTATCTATCTCAAGTCTGTTCACCTCTATATATCATCTCAGTTGTCAATATCTATCTAATCATATCTATCTATCTATCTATCTCATGTTGTTCATTAACTATCTCCTCTACTTATCCTATCTCAGTTTTGTCACTAATGTATTCTATAGTATCAGTTCTGTTATATCCTGTCTATCATCTATCTATCTAATCTATGCCAGTTTTGTTCAACATATATATCTATTCGATATCCCGTTTGTTCAATATCTATCTATCTATCTACTTGTTCAAGTTTGTTCACTATGTATCTATCGATATCCGTTTGTTCATATCTCTCTATGTATCTATCTATCTATCAAGCTCTGTCTGTTTATATCTGTTTATCGTATATTCAATCTATCGATCTCAGTTTGTCCATATCTATCTATTAATCTCAGTCTGTTCACCATCTATCTATCTATCTATCCATCTCAGTTTGTTCAGATCTATCTATTGTCTATCTATCTATCTATCTATACTATCTATCTATCTATCTCAGTCTGTTCATTAACAACTCTATCTATCTATCTATCTATCTATCTATATCCGTTTGTTCATATCTATCTATCTATCTATCTATCTCAGTTTGTCCATATCTATCTATCTATATCTATCTATCTATCTATTTATCAATCTCAGTCTGTTAACCATCTATCTATCTATTTATCAATCTCAGTCTGTTAACCATCTATCTATCTAATATATATATATATATATATATATATATCTCAGTTTGTTCATTATCTATCTATCTATCTATCTCAGTTGATTCTCTATCTATCTATATATCTATCTATCTATCTATCTCAGTTTGTTCATTATGTATCTATCTATATCCATTTATTCATTCTATCTATCTTTCTATCTATCTATCTATCTACATTTTCGCTTTGCCTCATCAGAAAGGGAAAATTTAATTTCAAATTGAATATGACATTTGTTGGGGGTGATAACTATGCAACTTACTCTTTCTACGTATGTATCTATCTTATCTATCTATCTATCGTATCTATCTATCTGCCGTAGTGTTCACTATGTTATCTATCTATATCGATATCTATCTATCTATTATCTATTCTTATCTAGGTTCACCTATTTATCTATCTATATCCGTTTTTGTCCATCATACTTCTTTGTCCTATCTATCTATAGTCAGTTGTTCAACTATGTATCTATCTATCCTCATCCTTGTTCTATTCATCTGCTTCTATCTTATCTATCTATCTATCTATTATCTATTATTCTATCATCTCGATTGTTCATATCTATCTATCTATCTACTCAGTTTGTTCAATATCTATATATCTATCTATCTATCTCAGTCCTGTTCACTAATCTATATATTATCTCATGTTCATAATCTATCTATCTATCTATCTATCTATCTCAGTCTGTTCAATTAAACTATCTCTATCTATCATCTCAGATCTGATTCACCATCTATCATCTATCCAGTTTGTTCATATCTATCTATCTATCTATCTGTCTATCTATCTATCTGTAAAAGTTTTGTTCACTAATGTTATCTATCTATATCCGTTTGTTCCATAATCTATCTATCTATCTATCTATCTATCTATCTATCTATCTATATCTATGCCAGTTTGTTCACTATATACTATCTATATCCGTTTGTTCATATCTATCTACTACTATCTTTTGTCATCTATCTATGTCAGTTTGTTCACTATATATCTATCGATTCCGTTTGTTCATATCTATCTATCTATCTATCTATTTATCTATCTATGCAGTTTTGTTCACTATGTATCTATCTATATCCGTTTGTTCATATTATCTATCTATTATCTGTCTATCCTAATCTATGTCAGTTTGTTCACTATGTTCTATCTATATCCGTTTGTTCATATCTATCTATCTATCTATCTGTCTATCTATCTATGTCAGTTTGTTCACTATGTATCTATCGATATCCGTTTGGTTCAAATCTATCTATTATCTAATCTGTCTACTTCTATGCTATGTCAGTTTGTCTCACTATGTATCTATCTATATTCCGTTTGTTCATAAATCTTATCTATGTATGCCGATCTAGTCAATCTCTGTCTGTTCAATCCATATGTACTATCTATCTATCTATCTACAGTTGATTCAACTATCTTCATAGTATTATCTACTATCTATCTATCATCTCTGTTTTATATCTGTCTATCTATCTTAGTTTGATTCCACTTATATCTATCTAATCTAATCTATCCTATCTATCCATCTATCTCACAGTCTGTTTAACCAATACTATATATCTATCTATCTAACTCAGTTTTTCATATCTAATTTCTCTATCTATCTCATTTTTGTTCATATCTATCTATACCATACCATCTCAGTTTGTTCAATCTGCTATCTATCCTATCTATCTCAGTTGTTCATATCTATCTATCTATCTATATAATATATATAATTATTAATAATATAATATAGTATCTAGTTCGATTTACTATCTATCTATCTATGTTCAATTGGTTACTATGAGCTATATATGCTACTGTCAGTTTGGTTCAATGCTCTACTATCTATCTGTCCTATCTCAGTCGATTCACTATCTTATTATCTATTTTTCTCAAGTTTGGTCCATATCTATCTATCTATCAAGTCTCAGTTGATTCACTATCTATCTATCTACTCAATCTAATCATCCTCATATCTATCTATATCTATCTATAATCTATAGGTAGCTTAGTCTGTTCACCATCTAATATTTCTATCTCAGTTTGTTCATAATCTATCTATCTATCTAATCTAGTCTATCTATCTATCTATCTATATATATATATATATATATATATATATATATTATAATATATATATATATATGAATCAAATCTCTGTTCATTTTGTCTATCTATCTCCGTTGATTCACATCTATGCTATCTATCAATCTTCGTCTCAGTTTGTTCATATTATCTATCTATCTATCTCAATCTTCTATCTATCTATCTTTCTATCTCAGTCATGTTTCACTATCTTAGTTCTATCTATCTACTCACTCAATCAAATCAATCACAATCTCAGTCGTTCATATCTATCTATCTATCTATCTATCTATCTATATATAATATATATATATATATATATATATTATATATATATATAATATATATATAAGTCAGTTTGTTCATATCTATCTAAATCTCTCNCAAACGTGGAACTACTTCCGCCAAGGTAACAAACACGACCCCTTCAGCCATCTTGTCAAAATGTCCAGCCAACGGCATTTTTCCCCGCCAAACGGATTTCGCGCCCAATTTCCTTCTGCACATTCCGACCTCGTCTCCCACTCCAACATCACCACCCCAATCTTTTATTGTCCATCCCTTACTGCTTGTCTATCTTGCCTACACTGCCCCCCTAACCTCCTCTCTCTCTCTCTCTCTCTCTCTCTCTCTCTCTCCTTCTCTCTTCTCTCTCTCTCTCTTATCTGACGTTCGCTTCTTCCACAACTCTGGCTTCCCGAATGGCTCGCCTGTCATGGCGTCTGTCCAGCTCTCGACCATTTAAATCAATTATTTCGAAGGCGACCAATCGGGATGCGTCACATTTCGCTTGCCTCATAGAAAAGGAAAATTTATTCAATTGAATATGACATTGTTGAATAGGGGTGATAACTTAGGCAACCAATATCTTACTGTGTATCATCTATCTATCTTCTTCTATCTCCCCGTGTCCATATCTATCTATCTATCTATCTATGTCGTTTGTTCACTATGGTATCTATCGATATCGTTTGTTCATATCTCCTCATGTATTTATCTATCTATCAAGCTCTGTCTGTTTATATTCTATCTATCTTCTATCTATCTATCTATTTTCAGTTTGTCCAATATATACTATAATCTCAGTCTGTTCATATATATATATATATATATATATATATATATAATATATATATATAATTTAATATACTGAAGAGCTTTTATGCGAAAACAATAGCAGGTTCGTCCGACTCATTAGATATCTTTATATATATATATATAGATATAATATATATATTATATTAATTATATATATATATATCAATCACAGTTTGTTATCATCTATCTATCTATCTATCTATCTACTTTAGTCTGTTTCATAACTATCTATCTATCTATCTATCTATCTCAGTTTGTTCACTATGTATCTAATCATATATCTGTTTGTCATATCTATCTATCTATCTATCTATCTATCTATGTTCAGTTTGTTCATTATGTATCTATCTACATCCGTTTGTCCTATATCTACTATCTATCTATCTATTATCTATCTATCTTATCTATGTCAGTTGTTCACTATGTTATCTATCTACATCGTTTGTCCCATATCTATCTTATCTATCTATCTATCTCAGTCTGTGTTCTATATTATCTATCTTTCTATCTATCTATCTATCTATCTCAGTCTGTCATATTTATCAATCTATCTAATCTATCTATCTATCTCAGTCTGTCACCATCTATTATATCTATCTCATTGTTTGTTCATATCTATCTATCTATCTTATCTATCTATCTATGCTATCTATCTCAGTTGTTCATTAACTATATCTCTATCTATCTATCTCAGTTTGTTCACTATGTATCTATCTATATCGTTTGTTTATTTCATATCTGTCTATCTATCTATCTATCTATCTATGCCAGTTTTGTTCACTACTATAATCTATCGATATCCGTTTGTTTCATATCTATCTATCTATCGGTCTATCTATCTATGCAGTTTGTTCACTATGTATCTATCGATATCCGTTTGTTCATATCTTATCTATCTATCTATCTATCTCAGTGTTCGACGATGTATCTTCATATCCGTTATCCATATCTATCTATCTAATCTATCTATCTATCTATCTATGCAGTTTGTTCACTATGTATCTATCGATATCGTTTGTTCATATCTCTCTATGTATCTATCTATCTTCAGCTCTGGTCTGTTTATATCTATCTATCTATCTATCTATCTATTTCAGTGTTGTCCATAATATTACTTATCTCAGTCTGTTCATTATATATATATATATATATATATTATATAATATATATACATAATTTAATATACTGAAGAGCTTATTGCAAACAATAGCAGGTTCGTCCCGACTCATTAGATTATCTTTATATTATATTATATATATATATATTATATATATATAATATATATATCATCCAACAGTTTGTTCATATCTATCTATCATCTATCTATCTACTTTAGTTTGTTCATAAAACTATCTATACTATCTTATCTATTATCTCAGTTTGTTCCTATGTTCTATCATATATCTGTTTGTCCATATTTATCTATCTATCTATCTATCTATCTATCATATGTCATTTGTTCATTATGTATCATTCTACATCCTTTGTCCATATCTATCTATCTATCTTCATCTATCTATACTATCTATGTCAGTTTGTTCACTATGTATCTATCTACATCCGTTTGTCAATATCTAATCTATCATATCTATCTATCTCAGTCTGTCATATTTATCTATCTATCTATCTATCTATCTATCTAATCTCAGTCTGTTCATATTTATCTATCTAGTCTATCTTATCTATCTATCAATCTCAGTTTGTCATATCTATCTTATCTTCTATCTCAGTTTGTTCATATCTATATATCTATCTATCTATTCTTCAGTCTGTTCACCATCATATATATCTATCTCAGTTTGTTCATATCTATCTATCTATCTATCTATCATCTATCTATCTATCTATCTCAGTCTGTCATTACTATCTTCTCTATCTATCTATCTCAGTTGTTCACTATGTATCTATCTATATCAGTTGTTCATATCTGTCTATGCTATCTATCTATCTATCTATGCAGTTTTGTTCACTATATATCTATCGATATCCGTTTGTTCATATCTATCTATCTATTGGTCTATCTATCTATGTCAGTTTGGTTCACTATGGTATCTATCGATCATCCGTTTGCTTTCATATCTATCTATCTTTTCTATCATCTCAGTTTGTTCCGATGTATCCTATCTATATCCGTTTATCCATATCTATCTATCTATTATCTATCTATCTATGTCAGTTTGTTCACTATGATCTTCGATTATCGTTTGTTATATCTCTCTATGTATCTATCTATTCTATCAAGCTCTGTGTCTGTTATATCTATCTATCTATCTATCTATCTATTTTCAGTTTGTTCCTATATTCATTAATCTCAAGTCTGTTCATATATATATATATATATAATATATATATATATATATATATATACATAATTTAATTACTGAAGAGCCTTTATGGCGAAACAATAGCAGTGTTCGTCCGACTCATTAATTTATCTTTATATATATATATTATATATATATTATATAATATATATATATATATTATCAATCTCAGTTTGTCATATCTATCTATCTATCTATCTACTTTAGTCTTTCATTACTATCTATCTATCTATCTATCTCAGTTTGTCACTATGTATCTACTATATACGTTTATCCAATATCTATCTATCTTCTATCTATCTATCTATGTCAGTTTGTCACTATGATCTATCGATATCCGTTGTTCATGATCTCTCATTATCTATCTATCTATCAAGCTCTGTCGTTTATATCTGTTTATCGATATATCAATCTATCGATCTCAGTTTGTCCATATCTATCTATTAATCTCAGTCTGTTCACCATCTATTCTATCTATCTAATCCATCTTCAGTTTTGTTCAGATCTATCTATCTGTCTATCTATCTGACTATCTATCTAATCTATCTATCTATCTCAGTCTCGTTCATTAACATCTATCTATCTATCTATTCTATCTTATCTATCTATCTATCTATATCGTTTTTCATATCTATCTAATCTAACTCTATCTATCTATCTATCTCAGTTTGTCCATATCTATTCTATCTATTATTTATCAATCTCAGTCTTTAACCATCTATCATATCTATTTATCAATCTCAGTCTGTTAAACCCATCTATCTATCTATCTATCTATATATATATATATCTCAGTTTGTTCTATCTTATCTATCTATCTATCTATCTCATGAATCTCCTATCTATCTATCTATCTATCTATCTCATTTTGTCATTATGTATTCAATCTTATTCATTTATCATATCTATCTATCTTTCTATCTATCTATCTATCTATCTACATTTTCGCTTGCCTCATAGAAAAGGAAATTTATTTCATTGAAATATGACATTGTTGGGGGTGATATAGGCACCTTATCTTACTGATATCTATCTATCTATCTATCTATCTAATCTATCTATCTCCGTTGTGTTCTATGATCTATCGTATATCCGTTTGTCCATATCTATCTATCTATCATTATCTATCTATGTCAGTTTGTTCATATTTATCTATCTAATCTATCTATCTATATATCTTATCATCTCAGTTTTCATATCTAATCTATCATATCTATCTCAGTTTTGTTCATATCTATCTATCTAATCTATCTATCTCAGTCTGTTCATTAACTATCTCTCTATCTTCTATCTCCGTGTGTTCACTATGTATCTATCTACATCCGTTTGTCCATATCTATCTATCTATCTATCTATCTATCTATCTGCAGTCTGTTCATATTTATCTATCTATCTATCTATCTATCTCAGTTTGTTCAATATCTATCTATCTATCTATCTATCTCAGTTTGTTCATATCTATATATTCTATCTATCTATGCTCAGTCTGTTCACATCTATATATCTATCTCAGTTTGTTCATTAACTAATCTCTCTATCTATCTATTCAAGTTGTTCAATATGTATCTATCTACATCGTTTGTCCATATCTATCTATCTATCTATCTATCTATGCAGTTTGTCACTATGATATCTATCGGATATCGTTTGTCCATATCTATTCTATTCTATCTATCTATCTATCTATGCCAGTTTTGTTCACTATGTATCTATCTATACCGTTTGTTCATATCTATCTATCTATCTATCTATCTATCTATCTATGTCAGTTTTGTTCATTATGTTATCTATCTGATTCCGTTGGTCCATATCTATCTATCTATCTATCTATCTATCTATCTATGTCAGTTGTTCACTATGTCTATCTACATCGTTTGTCATATCTATCTAATCTATCTATCTATCTATTTCATCTATCTCAGTCTGTTCATATTATCTATCTGTATTCTATCTATCTTCTATTCCTATCTATCTATCTATCAATCTCAGTTTGTTCATATCTATCTATCTATCTATCTCAGTTTTGTTCAATTCTATATACTATTATCTTTCAGTCTGTTCACCATCTATATATCTATCTCCAGTTTGTTCATATCTATTATCTATCTTATCTATCTCAGTCTGTTCATTAACTATCTCCTATCTATCTATCTCAGTTGTTACTATGTATCTATCTATATCTGTTTGTCCATATCTATCTATCTATCTATCTATCTACTATCTTATCTATCTATCTATAACTCAGTCCTGTTCATATTTATTATTCTATTCTATCTATCTATCTATCTATCTATCTATCAATCTCAGTTGTTCATATCTATCTAATCTATCTATCTCAGTTTGTCATATCTATATATTATCTTCTATCTCAGTCTGTTCACCTCTATATATCTATCTCAGTTTGTTCATAATCTATCTATCTATTATTCATCTATCTAATCTCAAGTCTTGTTCATTACTATCTCTCTAATCTATCTATCTCAGTTTGTTCACTATGTATCGTATCTATATCAGTTTGTTCATATCTGTCTATCTAATCTATCTATCTATCTATGCCAGTTTGCTTCAACTAATATATTCTATCGATATCCGTTTGTTCATATCTATCTATCTATCTATCTATCTATGTCCAGTTTGTTTCACTATGGTATCTAATCGTATCCGTTTTGTTCATATCTCTCTATTGTACTATTCTATCTATCCAGCTCTGTCTGTTATATCTGTTTATCGATTATAATCAATCTATCGATCTCAGTTTGTCCATATCTATCTATTAATCTTCAGTCTGTTCACCATCTATCTATCTTCTATCCATCTCAGTTGTTCAGATCTATCTATCTGTCTATCTATCTATCTAATCTATCTATCTATCTCAGTCTGTCATTAACACTCTATCTATCTATCTATCTATCTATTATATCGTTTGTTCAGTATCTATTATCCTATCTAATCTATCTCAGTTTTGTCCATATCTATCTATCTATATCATATCTATCTATCTATTTATTCAATCTCAGTCTGTTAACCATCTATCTATCTATTATCAATCTCAGTCTGATATAACCATCTAATTCTATCTATATATAAATATATATATATATAGTATATACTCAGTTTGTTCATTATCTATCTATCTATCTATCTCAGTGATTCTCTATCTTAATCTATATATCTATCTATCTATCTATCTCAGTTTGTTCCATTATGTATCTATCTATATCCATTTATCAATCTATCTTATCTTTCTATCTATCTATCTATCTACATTTCGCTTTGCCTCATAGAAAGACAATTTATTTCAATGAATATGAATTTGTTGGGGTGATAACTATGCAAACCTATCTACTGTAATATCTATCTATCTATCTATCTATCTATCTATTATCATCTCCGTGTGTTCACTAGTGTATCTATCTTATCCGTTTGTCCATATTATCTATCTATCTTCTATCTATCTATGTCAGTTGGTTCACTATGTATCTATCTATATCCGTTTGTCCATATCTACTATCTATCTATCTATCTATCGTATGTCAGTTTGTTCATATGTATCTATCTGCAGTCCTTGTCCATATCTATCTACATTTCTTCTATCTATCTATCTATCTAATCTATCTCAGTCTGTTCATATCTAATCTATCTATCTATCTATCTATCTATCTTACTAATCAACTCAAGTTTGTTTCCATATCTATCTATCTATCTATCTCAGTTTTGTCAATCTATATATCTATCTATCTATCTCAGTCTGTTCACTATCTATATATCTATCTCATTTGTTCTATCTATCATCTATCTATCTTACTATCTCATGTCTGTCATTAACTATCTCTCTATCTTTCTATCTCAGTCTGTCACCATCTATCTATCTATCTCAGTTTGTTCATATCTATCTATCTATCTATCTGTCTATCTATCATTCAGTTGTTCGCTATGTATCTATCTATATCCGTTTGTCATAATCTATCTATCTATCTATCTATCTACTATCTATCTATCTATCTATCTAATGCCAGTTTTGGTTCACTAAATATCTATCTATTCCGTTTGTTCCATTCTATCTAATCTACTTACGTGTCTATCTATCTAGTCAGTTTGTTCACTATATATCTATCGATATCCGTTTGTCATATCTATCTATTATCTATCTATCTATCTATCTATGCAGTTTTGTCACTATGTAATCTATCTAATCCGTTTGATGTCATATCTATCTATCTATCTATCTGTCTATCTATCTATGTCAGTTTGTTCACTATGTATCTATCTATATCGTTTGTTCATATTATCTATCTATTCTATTCTGTCTATCTATTCTATTGTCAGTTGTTCACTATGATATCTATCGCATATTCCGTTTGTTCATATTATCTACTATCTATCTGCTCTATCTATTTCTATCTGTCAGTTTGTTCATATGTATCTGATCTATATCCGTTGTTCATATCTAATCTATGTATCGATCTATCAATCCTGTCTGTTCATATATGTTCTATCTATCTATTCTATCTCAGTTTGATCACTGATCTAATCTATAATCTACTATCTATCTATCAATCTCTTTGTTTATATCTAGTCTATCTATCTCAGTTGATTCACTTATACTATCTATCTATCTACTATCTATCCATCTATCTCAGTCTGTTAACCATCTATATATCTATCTATCTAACTCAGTTTGTTCATATCTATCTATCTATCTATCCGACTCAGTTTGTTCAATATCTATCTATCCATCCATCTCAGTTTGTTCATAATCTTCATCTATCTATCTCAGTTTGTTCATATCTATCTATCTCATATCTATTATATATATATATAATATATATATATATATCAGTTGATTACTAACTCTATCTATCTATGCAATGTTTACTATCTATCTATCTATCTCAGTTTGTTCTATCTATCTATCTACTGTCTTATCTCAGCGATTCACTATCTATCTACTATTTTTCTCAGTTTGTCCATATCATCTATCTATCAATCTCAGTTAAGATCACTATTATCTATCTACATCCTATCTATCTCATATCTATCTATATCTATCTAAATATATTATATATCTTAGTCTGTTCACCATCTATATTTCTATCTCAGTTTGTTCATATCTATCTCATCTATCTACTATCTATCTATCTATCTATACTATATATATATATAGTATATAGATATAGTATATATATATATTATATATTATTGAATCAATCTCTGTTCATATTTGTCTATCTTCTCCGTTGATTCACTATGCTATCTATCTATCATCTATCGATCTCAGTTTTGTTCATTATCGTATCTATCTATCTATCTATCTTTCTATCTATCTATACTTTCTATCTCAGTCTGTTCACTATCTATCTATCTATCTATCACTCAATCAATCAATCAATCAATCTCAGTCTGTTCATATCTATCTATCTATCTATCTATCTATCTATATATATATATATATATATATATATATATATATATATATATATAATATATATATCAGTTTGTTCATATCTATCTATCTCTCTCTCAATCAATCAATCTCAGTCTGTTCATATCTATCTATCTGTATATCTATCTATCTCGGTTTATATATACTAGCAAATATAGCACCCTCACGGGTGCAAGTACTTAAGTTTAATATAATAAAATATATTAGAATTAGAAAGGCTAATGAAACTGAATACGAATGGCAGAATAGAAAGATTTTCAACAGAGGGGGTATGATTGAAAAATAGAACAACTTTGAAAACTAACTCTTCATCATTTTCCCTTACTCCCGTCTTTCATTGGTAAATTTTCCTAATTTAACTATTTAGTTAAAATTGGAAGTAAAGGATAGATAAATTACAGTTATTTCTTCTTATTAATTGATTCATTTAAGATTTATCCCCGAGATTTTTGTCATTCATTAAGATAAAAACCAAACAATTAGAAATTCAATAATACTAACCATAATTTATTAAAATCAAATTTTAAAGATCAATATGCAAAATTAGCCTTTCCATTCACACTGTAAACCGCTATTTTGATGTATATACAATACATATTACCTGTTATTAGTATCTAGATATGGTCAATAGTATTAATGATGTATAACAATTTATTAATGATAGAAGTTTTAGATAAAATAAAATCATGAGAAATGTGATGGTAAATAACTAAGGGAATTATGACTTGAGTACGTGATAGAGTTTCGGTTAGCATGATAGAAAAACTCAACATCTCCATTATAATAAGATATATATCAAAGAAGAATCGATATATATATTATATATATATATATATTATATATTGGGGAGTGTCGTATTGAACCAGGAACCTAGAGGTTCCTAGCCGGACACTCTACCGACTGAGCTAATCGATATCAGGTATGTGGGGGGTGAGAGAATTCCTAAGGGCATTAATTCGAAATTAAACGCAAACAGTCTCGTCCGGGATTTGAACTCGATACCCGTTACACACCGAACGCCTCTGAGCCGCCAGGTGGTGGATAATTCCGAATTGAGCTTTTCGGGAGAAGTAGCTAGCTAGTCGGAATATGCATTTTAAAAATACGGACCATCAAGTCGAACGGGGGGGGGGGCTGGTCGTCAAAACCACGAGGAGAAGTTTTAGCAGTCATGGGGGAGGGGTACGAATATAAAGTCTCAACTAAATCATGCTGGCATTGTCAGCAGGAATGTCCAAGACAGGTGAAGACAATGGAAGATACAGGAACCGTTTCTCGCCAAAATGGACATAGTAATGGATATACTGAGAAAATATGATTTATGACCCCAACGAGGGTGTGTGTGACAGGAGGGGCAGATGAAAGTTGGGGTGGCCTCATTCCCGGGTGCAACACATTGTTTAGAGTGACAGTTTTACAAGTTTTGCCGGGAAAGTCGACTGATATAAGTGTTTGTGATATGCAGTCTACTAGACAATGAGGAACTTGGCACAGTGGAGTATCTCTCTCTCTCTCTTTCTATATATATATATATATATATATATATATATATATATATATTATTATAATGGAGATTGTGTGTTTTCTGTCTGTAACCGAAACTATATTACTACTCAAGTACAATTCCTTTATTATTTACGTCACATTCTCCATGATTTTATTTTCATTTAAACCTCAATTATTAATAAAATTGTTTTTTAGATTATTAATACTGTTGACCATATCTACATACTAACAATATGCAATTGTATTTATATATACAACAAAATAGCGTTTGTAGTGTGAATGGGAAAGTTAATTTGCATATTGATATTAAAAATTTGATTTTAATAAATATGTGCTTAGTATTATTGATTTCTAATTGTTTGGTTTTATCTTAAATGAATATGAGCAAAAATCTCTTCAATAAATCTTAACAGAAATCCATTAACAAGAAGAAATAACTATATTATTCTTTACTTCCTATTTTAACTAAACAGTTAAATTAGGAAAATTTAACAACGAAAGACGGGAGTAAGGGAAAATGATGGAATAGTTTCAAAGTTGTTCTATTTTTCAATCATACCCCTCTGTTCCAATCTCTTTATCTACATTCTTATTCAGTTTCATTAGCCTTTCTAATTTAATATGATATTTTATTATATTAAAACTTAAATACTTGCACCCGGAGGGTGCATATATTTTGCTAGTATATATATATATATATTATATATATATATATATATATATATATAAAGGGCAGTTGTGTGTATGTGTATGCCCGGAGGAAACTTCGAAAATAAACAATTAACGACCGAGTATATATATATATATATAATATATATATATATATATATAAAGTAAATGGAAATGAATCCGACACTCTGAATTTAACATTTTTGAAAAAACAAATGATGTTAATGTTGCTGACAGAATCTGTTTCGACCTTTTAATAAAGCGTCTTCATCAAGAGCAACATATGAAGGAAGTACGGAATAAATAACCGTTAGATAGGAGGTGTACAAACGAACGCTGGTGTTCGATGCTGGAATTTTAAAAAAATGCGTATTGTTGTTAAAAATAAAATAAATTTTTATTTTTAAAAATCAGAAGCATTATAAAAAAATTATATGTCTATACTTAAGTATTTTGGTTTTCCAGTTACAAAAAGTAATTTTTTTTCTAAAAATGTTAAATTCATATATATAATTTTTTTTTCTAAAAATGTTAAATTCATATATATATATATATATATATATATTATATATATATATAAAGATAAATCTAATGAGTCAGATAAACCTACTAAAAGTTTCGCTTAGTGCTCTTCAGGGCTAAGATCTGACTGTCAGATCTTAGCTCTGAGAAGCACTTTATCTGACTCATTAGATTTATCTTTATTATTTGCTCTACTTAGATATTGAGCACTTTTTACTTATTAGCTTTAGTTTCCTGGCGGTTTTGTGATGAATACATATATATATGGTTGGCAACCTTCCGTCTATTTAGACAAAATGGCGTAGTTCTCTCTCTCTCTCTCTCTCTCTCTCACACACACACACACACACACACACACTTACAGCTACGTGAGTGGCTGAACAGACCGATCCTCGAATGGCAGTCTCTGGTGCAATGGCTACAAACCAAAGGTGATGCTTTCTGTAGGTGTTGGGGGTGCTGCTGTTTCTCCTTTCTTTTAGCTCTTTTTTCTGTGGCAGCTTTTTTCCTCTCTTGTTCACTTCTTTTTGTTCCTTGTTTGATAAGGAGGTGCCAGGTTGCACGGACTTCTGCACAAGACTCCCAATACATATAAATTGTTTTTTCTTTTGGACAAATATTGTATCACTAGATTATTTTTGGTTGGTGCGATTATCTTGGTCTTTTCTTTTTCTCCAAAAATGTTTCCCCCCGGGTAACGTTTGGTAGTATATTTTTATAATCAAACTATTTTCCGGGTCTTTTCTCACCGCGAGGATTTACTAATAAGTTTGGTATATTATATATATATATATATGTAGTATATTAGGAAAAATGAAAAAACACAGGTTTAAATGGGTTAAGTGGTGAGTTTATTGCGCGGCACTGCAGTGTTTCGATCTATTAATTAGATCATCTTTATGGCATTTGTTGGTATATGGAAGGTGATAAGACATTATTTATCACAGAATAACAAGAAAAGCGAGTGGTAGTCGTTATTCAGTCTGTTTAAAAAAATTTTTGAGGTTTGAAAAGAAAAAAGGCGGTTTTGAAATATGACGTCAAATATTCTATTTTACGGCGTGGGTATGGGACGATGTATGTGTGTGTATCGAAAGGAAACATTGTGCATTTTTTAAGTGTGTGGTTGTGTGTGTGTGTGTGTGTGTATAAATATTTTTGCGACGAACGACAGCGGAAATAAACCTTAAGGCTGTGTGTATGTGTGTGTGTGTGTGTGTGTGTGTGTGTGTGTGTGTATTGGTAAGAGGTAGTCGAAAGGTGTCGTGGGCGTCAGGAGAATTTTTATTTTTTATATTAAGAGAAGAAAGAAGTTTGGGTGTCTGTGTGTGGGGGGTGGAATGTATTTAAAGTTTTGAAAATTGTTTTATTGTTGGAACTGATTATGTGACGATTAATATATATTAATATTACAATTATGTATAAGTGAATGAATTATTGTTATTATTATTATTATTATTATTATTATTATTATTATTATTATTACTAGCAAATATATGCACCCTCCGGGTGCAAGTATCTAAGTTTTAATGTAATAAAGTATTGTATTAAATTAGAAAGGCTAATGAAACGAAATAAGAATGCAGATAAAATGATTTGAAACAGAGGGAGTATACTAAAATATTTAAAACAGAGGGAGTATAATAAAAAATAGAACAACTGAAACTTACTCTTCCATCACTCCCATCTTTCATTGTTATTTTTTCTAATTTAAGTATTTAGTTAAAATAGGAAGTAAAGAATAAAATGACATTTATTTTTTCTTGTTAATGGATTTCATTTAAGATTCATTGAAGAGATTTTTGCTTATATTCATTAAAATAAATCCAAACAGTTAAAAATCAATAATACTAAGCACATATTTAATAAAATCACATTTTTAATATCAATATGCAAATTAGCCTTCCCGTTCACACTATAAACTGCTATTTTGTTGTATATATAAATATAATTGCATGTTGGTAATATGTAGATATGGTTAGCAGTATTAATAATGTAAAACAATTTTATTAATAATTGAGATTTAATTAAAATTAATATCGTGGAGAATGTGATGTCAATAACTAAGGAAAATGTGACTTGAGTAGTAATATAGTTTCGGTTACAGACAGAAAAAAACACAATCTCCATTATAATAAGATATTTATCTTTAATTATTTTAATTATTTTAATTCCTTTGCAACATTATATATATATATATATATATATATATATATATATATATGAAGAAAATGTTTTCAAAAATATAACAGACACAGGATGTTACGATCAAAGGAAAAAAATGTATATGTCTATACTTAAGTATTTCGTTCTATGATAAACCATCATCAGGACAATGTAAAAGAAATTTTGTAAGGGAGAAAATTGAAAAATCTTAAGTGTATGGGGAATGTGTGAATATAATGTTATTTACCGTTACTTATTTTTTTAAATACCCTTTATATATGAAAGAGAAGAAGCAGGAAACAACAACATGGCCGAAATAGAAAGAGAAGTAAAAAATAAGTAAGTAGCACGACCAGTCTATCTCTCTCTAATGTCTCTATGTTGGCCCACACACACACACACTCTCTCTCTCTATCACCCAAAGACTCTGTAATTCTTGTGTAGTGCTTGGTGTAATGGTTAAAGTCATGGGAAATGGACTCGTCGTACCGAGTTCATATCCTGGACGTGGTAAATGTATTTCACTTAGCAATAAAACCCTTGGGAAATTACATATCTCATATCGATTAGTTCAGTCGGTATAGTGTCCGGCTATGGACCTCAAGGTTCCTGGTTCAATACCGAACCTCCCCAACTCAGTTGCACAGGTATCTGTGAGGTAAAGTAAGGAGCTAGTGGTAGATGTGGTGTTTAGACGCTAAATAAACAACCTCCTTGGTCTAACGCTAGTTAAAAGGGGATAGATTCCCTTACTGTCTGGTTGATACCGACTTTAGGCCACCCTGACGACTTTATATACTTACTTAGGAAGTGCGTGGTATAATGGTTAAAGTCATGGGAAATGGACTCGTCACCCCGAGTTCAAATCCTGGACGTGGGAATTGCATTTCACTTAGCACTAATACCCTTGGGAAAGGTATTAATCCTACTCTCCCTCCAGCTATGAATAAATAGTAGGACAGACTGGGCTCTTTAAAATTGATTAACCAACCAGTCTAGGAGAAGGAAAACTCTGAATTCAAACCTGTTAAACTCTGCTTAAGAAATTGACCTTGTGTTACATCCTGCTCGCGCGGAGGGGTTGGTAAATATATATATGTGGGAAATTTATATTTTCTAGAAAGTAAGATGTCAACTAATTCACAGTAGGGGAGAGTGGGGAGAGATTTACGCCCTGATACGCCCCTATATTAGGTTATATATATATATATATATATTGACTTTATTATTTATTAAATATTGATAATAAATAGTCGTTAAGTTGGAACTAAAAAGTACATGTAGTTTATATACTTGAGATAGCGTATGTGCATCAATACGGTTGTAAATTCATGGGCTACAAAAACATTCTGGTTTCAAAGGGGGCCATAAGCAGAAAAAAGGTTGGGAACCCCTGAGTTAGACAGCCTATTCTCTTTTCACAAGCGCTAGACCAAGCAGATTATTCTGGCGTCTGAGGTGAGCGCCACACCTAGCATCATCTCCTCACTTTACCGCATATATATCTCTGTGCTACGCATAGGCTGAGTTAACGAGGGCCTGTATCGAACCAAAAACCTTGTGGTTCTTAGGCAGATGCTATACTGACTGAACTAAACCAGTTAGAATCATTAGAAGAATACTGTAGACCTGATGAGACTTGCGGGCACTCAGACTTCCGTGAAATCCCACCAAATTTGTATTCAGGTTTATCGCCAGCAGGGTTAATGTTCGCATGAAAAATACGCTCTGTGTTTGACAGACTATTGCCTAGTCCGACGAAGAAAACTGCTAAAATAGAAAACAAGATGGCTACGGCATATAAACCAGGTGAAAAAGTTTTCTTCAAGAACTTAGGGCTGGAAAAATGCATTGGGAAGAAGGAACGGTAACCAAAAAAAAATTGGACAGGTCAGATATGACATAAAATGTGAAAAGTTTCAGTGCAAACGACATTGGAATCAAATGAGACCCAGGCACACTACAGAGGTCACGGAAAATTCCCGTTCCTGTAAGTCAACATTCGCCAATGGATGTATCCCAGAACCCAACCACCCTGTCGGCTGGGGCGTTAGAATGCACCGACTCCCCCAATGGGGCTACCTGTTGGCCGTGGGTGGCGACCCGTGATGCTTAATGATAGAGCCTAGGTGGATGAGCAGTTCATGACATGCAATACTCCACTTTGGCCCTATCTTGGGCTAGACGGGTGGTCAGAGAGGCCCCCTCGGATCAATCGGCTGGTCACGTCAAGCCCTAGCACCTATATGATTTTCCCAACCCTATTGCCCTTATGGCAAGCCCTATCCCGTTTTTATCATATGGGTGCTAGAAGGCGGTGGCTGCGGGTCTACATGTCCTGGGAATTACGTTAAACTCTATCTGATGGTGAGGTTCCAGTTTTGGAGGTTTGGGGAATGTGGAGCACCCCTTCATCGCCATTGCTCCCTGGTCCACTCTGACCCGGAGTGGTAGTACCTGTTAGGGTCCCATCTATGGGTTAAATAGAAAAATGTATTTATAAAAAAATTGTATTATCTATTAAAAATTGTATTATCCATTAAGAATTGATTTATTTCAAAACGTTATCGGCATTAAATGACCCACGGAGGTTGATATGCCGTATAACAAAACAAAAACCAAACTGACCCGGAGCGGTAGTACCTGTTAGGGTACCATCTATGGGTTGAATAGAAAAAACATGAGTTTATAAACAAAATTGTATTATGCATTAAGAATAAATTTATTTCACAACTTTGTCGGCATTAAATGACCCACTGAGGTTGATATGCCGTAAAACCAAACAAACCAAACCAAATCAACCAGAACCCAAGGCCAGAGGTACCAGGGCGTAGAACGCCGCCACTGCAAGGAGGACCGAGGCGAAAAAGACTTAGGAAAGAAATCAACCGATTAAGTCCAGACCCTAAAAAGAAAAAAATATTAAAACTAAATTTCACGGAAAATTTAGCTCAGGGTGAGGTGATGTAATGAATATGTAAATACCTTGGTACCCCCTCACTATAATCTGATTGGACAGTGTCATCTATAAATATTCGACACTCTGTTGGTACAAGCGCCCACGCCTAAGCCTACCAGCCTAAACTTACTCGCCAGACCACACCACGACTGCTCGGAAAACGTACTGCTATTCGACGTACCAGCTACTACTGAGATAATATACCAAATACCAACTTCATAATACATCCCTTAACCCGGATATATCATGTATCTATCTATCTATCTATCTATCTATCTCAGTTTGTTATTTATTGATGTAATGAATATGTAAATACCTTGGTGCCCCCTCACTATAATCTGATTGGACAGTGTCATTTATAAATATTCGACACTCTGTTGGTACAAGCGCCTAAGCCTAAGCCTACCAGCCTAAACTTACTCGCCAGACTACACCACGACTGCTCGGAAGACGTACTGCTATTCGACGTACCAGCTACTACTGCGATAATATACCAAATACCAACTTCATAATATATCCCTTAAAACTCGCAATGAAAAAAAATTAATTTGTTTGCACACGATTATTTGGTTTCAATTATACGGTGTGAAAAACTAAAAAGGAAGGACATGATATTAAATATAAAATTGTCTCATCTGGTTGGCAACCTTCCGTCTATTTTAGACGATGGCGTAGTGTCCATTCTTTATTTTTTTACCTACAGCTACGTGAGTGACTGAACAGACCGATCCTTGAATGACAGTCTCTGGTGCAGTGATTATTTGGTTTCAATTATATGGCGTGAAAAATTCAAAAGTGGTGAAATGATAATAAACATATAATCGCCTCATCTGGTTGGCAACCTTCCGTCTATTTTAGACGATGGCGTAGTGTCCATTTTTAAATTTTTTACTTAAAGCTACGTGAGTGGCTGAACAGAGCGATCCTTGAATGGCAGTCTCTGGCACAGTGATTGCCAACAAAATGTGATGCTTTCTGTAGGTGTTAGGAGTGTTGTTGTCTCTCCTTCCTTTTTAGCTCTCTTTTCTGTGGCGGCTTCTTTTCTCTCTTTTTCACTCAATCGCCTTATCTATTGTAGTATAATCTCTGTTCATCTATCTTCTTTCACAACGACTACTACGACTAGATTGCTTGGTTGGTTGGTTTGGTTTTATAGTATGTCAACCCATGTTGGGTCATTTTAATCCGAATACGTTTTTAGATTTATTCATTCATGAGGGTACCCAATTTTTTTCAAACATATTTGTTTCTATTTGTGTGTATTACTTTCTGATTTAACAATCTTATTTCTAAATACAAAACACAATACTATAAATTCAAAAGCACCAGATCTTGAACGAAGATGTATTGTTGCGTATTGGGGTTTTCACTGTGCCAAAAGCGATATAAGTAGTTGTCGTTTAATGAAATCTACAACACATGCGTATAGTAGGAGTTTTGACTTTATTTCTCTTTCCGGCTGTACGTGGTGGGCGGCGAGCGTTGACAATGGCTACTATTACTGGGATGACTAGCGTTGGTGAGGTGGGAGGGGTGGACGAACCACACTGCCCGCTGGCAGCGATGGACCGTGTCGACAGTCGCTCTTTTTGCTCTGTTCGCCGTCTGCTGTCTGACTCTCTAACTGACCTGAGATACCTGACTTCCTTTTTTTATATATCAAACGCCTACGGAGGAGGAAATGTTATAGAGGTGAAAATGAATATCTTAATTTTGATAAAGTTCAAATCCTAGACTAGGCTGCCTGCGTTTTTCTTCGCACTCATGTCCTTGGAAAAGGCATGAAGCCATCTTTTCTCCCCTAGCGATAGGTAAATAGTAGGATAGACTGGTCTTTTTAGCCTTGGTTAGGTAACCCGTCTAGGAGAAGGAAAACTGAATTTAAACCAGCTTTACTCCGCTGAAAAATGGACCTGGTGCCAAATCCTACTCGAGGAGGAGCGGTTGGATAAAAGAGAAAGTATATATATATATATATATATATATATATATATATATATATATATATATATATGAAAAAGATGGAATGAAAACACCACACAAAGCTGTTAAAGAGAAAACAATTTATAACATAATCATAGCTGATACTGATCAATATTTCGATTTTACAAAAATCATCATCAGAGCTCATTTACTCCGTGGTGTTTGTGATCTGATGATGATTTTTGTAAAATCGAAATATTGATCAGTATCAGCTATGATTATGTTATAAATTGTTTTCTCTTTAACAGCTTTGTGTAGTGTTTTCATTCCACCTTTTTCATACTCATACTGTCGGATTCATTTCCTTTCTTTTAACTTATATATATATATATATATATATATATATATATATATATATATATATATATATATATATATATATACTTTGTTATGGTACCAAGTTTCTTGATACAAGGCTGGTCCTATTCTCTACCAGTAGTTTGTTGTAGAGTTCAGGTTCCGTATGAGAGCTCAATGATTAATTATTTTAAACAGAGCAAAGTTATTTGTGAATAACAAAAAATGGGGGGAAAAAAAGAAGTTCTACCAATAAAAAAGACACTCGAGAAGAAAAAAAAAATAATATCTCTCTTGGAGGTGGGGGAAAAATGTATGAATATAAAATAAATTTGGCCATGTGTCTGTCTAAATAAAAGATATCAGTGGTCTGAAGAAGCTCGTGGGCCCTAGATACTCACGAGTGGAAATGGTCCATAACCACAATACCCATACGGAAAGACAACAACAAAGCAAGTACACACAACAGGATATTCCTTACATTCTTCTATATATTAATGCTCTTGTTCGTTAATCTTCCGACTGTTATCATCTGGCAACACCCTCTGTTTAAAAATGAGATCGTACAAATCGTCGAAGATGAAATGTTTAAAAAAAATGAAAATCCTGATAATCTGGTATTGCTTAATCTCTGAATTCTTATTTCTTATAAGTGTCGTCACTAAACGCTAAAATGCTAAATAATGGACCATTCCGTTTTTATTATAAAGAAAAAAAGGCAAGAAAGAAAAAAAAAGAAAAGAAAGAAAGAAAGAAAGAGAGTAGAGGAAATATAGAGAGAAGGGTAAGAGAAGCGATAACGCTGTTCTGTTTCGATCAAACATAATAAAAAGAGGAAAGAAGGAAATAAATAATATAAAAAAGAAAATGTGTGTGTGTGTGTGTGTGTGAGAGAGAGAGAGAGAGAGGGAGAGAGAGAGAAAGAGAGAGAGAGAGAGAGAGTTAAATCAAGATTATTATACTTTTTGCATATTGAACTATTCCAGAATAGCTCTTACATATCAAAATTACTTACTTTCTCTCTTTCTATCTATCCTTTTAATACGTTTGTTCCTAAATTACCTGCCCGTTACCATCCTGCAATGATCCCGTGTATTACACACACACACACACACACACACACACCACACACACACATACACACACACACTTAGAATCAAAGAATAATAAAAAAAATTTAAATAATGATATTACGTCACAGCATAAGTCTTCGGCTCCTCGCCGTGTTTTAGACCGAAATGCGCGTTTTCATGGAATTTTTGCATTTTTTTTATATATATACTAGCAACAGAAAACACCATCCGGGCGTCGTAAAAATTAATTTTTGAAAGACATTGCCTGCTGAGAGGGTGGGAGTTAAAAATTCAATGTCAGAGGGTTTGTATCATAAGTAAGACAAATCCTCATATTTATTAAAGGAGTAAAAAAAAACAAAAAAAAAAAACAATTTGAAATGAAAACTGAGCCCCGTCCCTCTCAAATAAAATGTTGCATGCATGTCTAAGGGCCAAAGTAAAGTGTTGCAGGTTATAAACTGCTCAACCAGTACGAATCCATCCTTAAGCATCATGGGTCTTCACCCACAGCCAATACATGGCCCCATTAAGGGGTTAGAAAAGAGTGGGCGTCCATTTGTGAGATAATAGTTAGCAAGCTTGTCTCGCAGATCCTACATGGATGCTTCATACTTCCGACCTTTGTGTCACATCTTAGCTGAGGCGAACGGGTTGGGTAAAACGTAACGCACCAGTTGAAAGTGGAGCTGGGAGTAATGGTAACGAAGGGGTGTCCGAACTATGACACGTCTTCTAAGGAAAATATTGTTATATGTGCGTTTTTTTTTACGAAAGCTGATGACGTGATCATTGCATCAGTCATTTTCCATTTTTTCACATGCAATGATCACGTCATCAGCTTTCGTAAACAAACGCACATATAAAAATTAACGGTTAATAACGTTATATTCACATATTCACTATACACTAAACATTTTTCTTTTTTTCTCCCTCACAAAAATTTGTGTAACAGTGTCCTGATGATGGTTTAATTCCGAAATACTTAAGTATTGACACAGAAAAATGTTTCCTCTGATCGTAGCATCCTGTGCTTGTTATATTTTTGAAAATATTTTCTTCATATATATATATATATATATACATACATATATATATATATATATATATATATATATAATTTTAATAAGTCACCCACAGACACGTATTTCGGCGTTTCACGCCTTTTCTGTGTGGCTAGATACAACAACTATCTCTGGTCAGGAGGGAACTCGGACTGACTTTTTGCCTGCCTGATTTCATAACCTCTCGGCCATTTAGACAGCTGCCGTAATGGGGGGGGGGTTAAACTATGAAATACATAGGTTTGTTTATATATTTTACGATCACCAATGTAGTGACAGATCAAGTCTGCGAGCAGACGATCATTGCTTTATATATGCTGTCAGTGAAAGTTAATTTAAATCATCCCTTAGAGAGCTCTACCAAGTTTTGGAGGCATATATATATATATATATATATATATATATAAAGTAAGTAAAGTAAAGTCGTCGGGGCGGCGTAATGTCGGTATCAGCCAATCTGCGAGGGAATCTATCCCCTTTTCACTAGCGCTAGACCAGGGAGATTGTTTTTGCCTCTGAGGTGGTGCACCACACCTAACATCAGCTCCTTACTTTACCGCACAGATCCCTGTGCTATACATAATGCTGAGTTGGCGAGGATCGGAATTAAACTAGAAAACTTGTAGTTTCTAGCCGAACGCTCTACCGACTGAGCTAACCCGATATATATATATATATATATATCGATATATATCGATATATATATATATATATATATAATGGAGATTGTGTGTTTTTCTGTCTGTAACCGAAACTATATTACTAATCAAGTCACAATTGACATAGTTATTTACATCACATTATTCATGATTTTATTTCTATTTAAACTGCAATTAATAATAAAACTGTTTGACCTTATTAATACTGTTTGCCTTACCTAAATACTAATAACATGCAATTGTATTTATATATACAACAAAATACCAGTTTTCAGTGTAAACGTAAAGCTAATTTGCATATTGATATTAAAAAAACTGATTTTAATAAAAATGTGCTTGGTATTATTGATTTCTAATTGTTTGGTTTTATCTTAATGAATATGAGTAAAAAATCTCTTCAATAAATCCTAAAAGAAATTAATTAACAAGAAGAAATAACTGTAATTTTATTCTTTATTTCCTATTTTAACTAAATAGTTAAATTAGGAAAATTTAGCATTGAAAAACGGAAGTGATGAAAGAGTAAGTTTCAGTTGTTCTATTTTCCGATTATACCCCCTCCGTTTCAAATCTTTTTATTTGAATTCTTAATTTGTTTCATTAGCCTTTCTGATTTAATCTAATATTTTATTACATTTAAACTTAAATACTTGCACCCGGAGGGTGCATATATTTGCTAGTATATATAAAGATTGACTATATCCAGTGATGACTGTCTTCTTCTGCAGCTCAAATATGAGGTATAATATGCCGAAATGTACATACAAAGATTGACTTTTCTCGATTTGTTTAGCCTTACATTTGAACGCCTAATTTTTAATTGTCAACCAATTAATTTTCAAAATTAGGTATGGCTTCAATTAGGCACATTTCTCCCCAATATATATATATATATATATATATATATATATATATATATATATATGAGAAGTAAACAAACAAACAATGTGTTTGATATGGCCTTAGCCGACAATTTTTCGGAGAATATGTGCATAATTGAAGTCACACCTAATTTCGAAAATTAATGAATAAGGCGGGCATATCTTTTCAAATATAAGGCTGAACAAATCGAGAAAAGTCAATCTCTGTATGTACATTTCGGCATATTATGACTCATATTTGAGCTGCAGAATAAGACGTTCA
>CM042181.1:960549-978049 GCA_023376005.1 Doryteuthis pealeii | reverse complement strand
TAATTATACCTGTCCTAAACAAAATGGCATTACTTTTTAATAATCCTCATATGTGTGTGGATATGCGTCTGTTTTAATTAATTACAGCTAACTGCATAACTTCATGTTGTATTTATCTGCTCTACTTACGAATTGAGCACTTCTTGTTTGTTATAACGCTGACTTAGAATAGTAAAACTTGTTCCTAGCAAATATTAGGATAAGCTCAATATTTTTACCAGTAAGTCATTCCTTCACACACACACACACAAACACACACACACAGACACACACACACACATACACACACACACTCCCGTCTTTATCGTCTGTATACACAATGCAAACTTTTGCCTCGAGAAAAAAACATATTAATTAAGTTATATGCAAACTTTTCAAAAGTTTTCTCTTGAATGTATATTTATGTACTCTNGTATTGATTTTTGATAGATATCTTTTAAATAAGTTTATTCTTATCTCACAAGAGAATTAATATCTTTACACTAGAATGAATCTAAAAGCACAAACGCATACACATACACCATACACACACGCACACACAAACATAATAAAATTAAAAAATGGACTCTCTCGACGATATTTAATATATATATATATATATATATATATTATATATGGAGAATAAGTGCTTAATTGGAGTCGTACCTAATTTTGAAAATTAATTAATTAATAATGAATTAGGCGGGAATACCTATTAAATGTATGGCTAAACAAATCGAGAAAAATCAATCTCTGTATGTACATTTCGGCCTATTAGGCCTCATCAGCAGAGCTATAGATCGGAAGACCGTCCTGTGCGTGATTTGAAACCGGACTGCCAAGCTGACAGGCCGATCCCATAACCCCAACACCAAACGAACTTCTTAGATTTTATGATTTGTTTAGAGTAGGTTAACATTCCACTTCTAGTGACTTTTATTACACGACGATATGATAAGTTGTAAACAAGGTTTGTTAGAATGGCTTCCGATCTGATGCTAGATCTTCCCAAGCACTCAGGTCAATATCGAGGCGTTTCAAATTGTCCTTCAATTTGTCCTTGTAGCGTAAGAGAGGACGTCCATAAGAACGCTTAGCATTTGGTAGTTGCCCGTATAAAAACTTCTTTGGAAGCCTGTTCTCATTCATACGGACAACGTGACCAGCCCACCTAAGTTGAATCTTGGCTAGTAGGGTTTCAATGCCAGCAATATACAATCTTTTTAAAATGTGCTGTTTTTACTTTGTCATCCCATTTTATACCACAAATGACACGAAGACAACGCATGTGAAATGCGTCAAGTTGGTTTATGTGCTTGCGGTAAAATGTCCAAGCTTCAGCCCATACAGTAAAGTAGAAAACACGACTGCTCTGTAGATGTTAATTTTATTTAAGAGATACATCTTTGTACTCCATAAACGATGTTTTAGATTGCCGAATGCAGTGCTAGCTTTACCTATTCTGGAATGGATTTCTTTGTCCATTTTTCCATCAGATGTGACTGTTGATCCAAGATATTGAAAGTGTTAACAATCTTCAATGCTTTTCCATCAATGAAGACAGATGGATTTACAAGGCGTGGATTGCAATCTTGTGGCTGGTATAGTAGTTCAGTTTTTTTGTTATACTGATTGTAAGTCCAAATGCTTTTGATGTCTCAGAGAATTTATCGATGATATATATCATATATGATATTAAATTGAAAGAAAGGAAATGAATCCGACAGTATGAGTATGAAAAGGTGGAATGAAAACATCACACAATGCTGTTAAAGATAAACAATTTATAATATAATCATAGCTGATACTGATCAATATTTCGATTTTACAAAAATCATCATCAGAGCTCTATTTACTCCGTGGTGTTTTATGGTCGGAGATAAATGTCAAATCAGTTCAAAAACAAAAAAAAACCTTAATTTTGCAAAAAAGAACGAAAGTTGTTACATTATTCACCAATGTGGGCATTCGCGCCATATTTTTGTCGGTCATTGACGATGTGTATAACTTTTTTGTCAGTCAACTCTCCATTGTAGCGGATTTTGAGATGTTGGCAACAAGACGAATTAACTTATTCGAAAGGGGATGGGTATTAAAACAATGTGACGGTTGGTATTCAAAAGATTTTTAGAATGGTGAATAATATATAATATATATATATATATATAATATATATATATATATATATATATATGAATTTAACATTTTGAATAAACAAATGATGTTTATAATTGCTGACAGAAATCTGTTTCGACCGTTTTTTAGATCGGTTCATCATCAAGAGCAACATAAGAGAGAAAGACAGGATAAATTACCGTTAGAAGAAATGGTACAAACAAAATGTGGAATTTAAAGAAAAAATGCGTGTTCTGTGTAAAAAAATAAAATAAATTTTATTCTAAAAAATCAGAAGCATTATATTTATAATAAAACTCAAAAGAGTTTGATGTAAAATTATATAAAAGTGTATAATGGGTATCAAAATTGTTCATGATATATTCCAGCTATTAAAAAAGTAATGTACAAGTCCACAGCATAATTGAAGAAAGATGTAAAGTTCTATCTATCTCTATTCTACTCTTCTATCTGCATCGGTCTCCTCTCTCTCTCTCTCTATCTATCTCTCTATCTATCTCTCTCTCTATCTATCTATCTATCTATCTATCTGAATTATTTGATGTTTATCTATTTATCTATCTATCGATCTATCTGAATTATTTCATGTCTCTCTATTTATCTATCTATCTGAATTATTTCCTCTCTCTCTCTCTCTCTCTCTCTCTCTCTCTCTCTCTCTCTCTCTCTGTATCTATCTATCTATCTGAATTATTTCATCTCTCTCACTCTATCTATCTATCTATCTATCTATCTATCTTATCTTAATTATTTCATTCTATCTATCTATCTATCTATCTGAATTATTTCATATCTATCTATCTATCTATCTATCTATCTGAATTATTTAATCTTCTCTTCTCAAGAGAGAGATGAATCGCTAGATAAAGTGGTTGACCGAGAAAAAAGATATACATATCGTCGGGACCGACAAAATACGGCGGAATGCCACATTGGAAAATAATGTAATATATTATATATAATATATATTATATATATATATATATATGTGTGTGTGTGTGTGTGTGTGTGTGTGTGTGTAGTATATTACGAAAAATTGAAAAAAACACAGGTTTAATAAGTTGAGTGGTGAGTTTATTAGCCGACGCTGCAGTGTTTCGATCTATTAATTAGATCATCTTCAGGAAATTTGTTGGTATAAGGAAAGGTGATAAAGAATTTTTTTATCACAGAATAACGAGAAAAACAAGCGATAGTCCTTGTTTATCAGTTTGTTCAAAATTTGAAATCTGAAGAAAGGACGCTGAAAAAGTGGACGGTTTGAAATATGACGTCAAATATTCTCTTTTACAGTGTGAGTATGAGAGTGTGTGAGTGTGTGTATCGAAAAAAAGGCATTGTGCATTTTTAGGTGTTTTGTGTGTGTGGTTGCGCATGTGTGTATAAATCTTTTGCGATAAACGACATCGAAACAAACTTCAAACTTACTACTCAACTTATTTAAACTAGTGTTTTTTCAATTTTTCGTAATCTACTACTACATACCGTCGATTCACTTCCATCTTTTCACACATACACACACACACCACACACACACACACACACATATATATATATATATATATATATATATATATGAAGTAAATGGAAGTGAATCCGACAGTATAAATATACATTTTTTAGAAAAAACAAAAGATGTTATTAGTTTGCTGACAGATCTGTTGTTACATAATTATTAGATACCTAATACTTATATAAGGTAGTATAGAAACATAATGGCGATTAGTGCAGCTGATGGTTTTGAGAGTGAGTGACGGCGCTTGACATCACTCTCACCTTGCCTTCCGGGGATAAATCGTGAGAAACGGACGGCATAGAAGATCCTGTCTTCCAGTTTAGATAGTAAGTAAGTTTCATCCAGTTAGCAAGTAGGAGCCGAGCTCGTAGGATGTGCGCAGATGTCTGGTTTGGGGATTTACAAATAAAGTAACATCAAAGTAAATCGAAGTCTTGTGTTTATTACCTAAAAACTAACAATGACACAGGGCTTCTGATAAGGAGAAATCCCTAACAGAAACCAGACCTGAAGTCCCCACGAAAGTCCAGACCTTAGAAGAGACCAGACCAAGATGTTAGAAGATAGAACCAAAGCCGGCCAGAAGAAAAGACGACTAGAAGTAAGAAATAAGAAAGGGTATACAACACTGTTTCGACCTTTTAATAAAGCAGTCTTCTTCAAAGCAACTATATTTGCAATGTACAACTTAAAACCAAACTTATCCTTCTAAACTGTAACAGACTTAAACATATCCGCACTAATTACTATCAAGCAAGAAACCTGAGGGACATCTTTAAAAATACAAACCCTGAAAACATTTTTAATTTTATAAAAAAAAGCAACCTTTTCAACAAAATATAACAGAACATAACCAATTATCTCCATAGAACCACTACTTTAAAGACTGAAATCCAAAAGAACCTTTTTGGCATTAAATGACCCACAGAGGTTGATATGCCGTTAAACAAAACTCAAACCCCATAAAATCACTACTTTAAAGACTGAAATCCAAAATAACCTTTTTGGCATTAAATGACCCATAGAGGTTGATATGCCGTTAAACAACCCCCATAAAACCACTACTTTAAAGACTGAAATCCAAAATAACCTTTTTGGCATTAAATGACCCACAGAGGTTGATATGCCGTTAAAAAAAAAACTCAAACCCCATAAAATCTACTTTAAAGACTGAAATCCAAAATAACCTTTTTGGCATTAAATGACCCACAAAGGTTGATATGCGTTAAACAAAAACTCAACCCCATAAAACCACTACTTTAAAGACTGAAATCCAAAATAAACTTTTTGGTATTAAATGACCCACAGAGGTTGATATGCCGTTAAACAAAACTCAACCCCCATAAAACCACTACTTTAAAGACTGAAATCCAAAATAAACTTTTTGGTATTAAATGACCACAGAGGTTGATATGCCGTTAAACAAAACTCAAACCCCATAAAATACTTTAAAGACTGAAATCCAAATACCTTTTTGGCATTAAATGACCCACAGAGGTTGATATGCCGTTAAACAAAACTCAAACCCATAAAACCACTACTTTAAAGACTGAAATCCAAAATAACCTTTTTGGTATTAAATGACCCACAAAGGTTGATATGCCGTTAAACAAAACTCAAACCCCATAAAACTACTACTTTAAAGACTGAAATCCAAAATAACCTTTTTCGCATTAAATGACCCACAGAGGTTGATATGCCGTTAAACAAAACTCAACCCCCATAAAACCACTACTTTAAAGACTGAAATCCAAAATACCCTTTTTAGTAGTAAATGACCCACAAAGGTTGATATGCCGTTAAACAAAACTCAAACCCCATAAAACTACTACTTTAAAGACTCAAATCCAAAATAACCTTTTTCGCATTAAATGACCCACTCTCTGGGACTTCTGTTTTATTTTTAAATCTAGTTCAGAGGTCATTGGTCGGTCAATGGCTGGCACCTGTTAAGTGTTTACAATTCCAAACTTTAACCTCATTTTGTTCTTATTCATCTTATTAATTTTTCTTCTCTTTCTCCAGAAATCCGATTACCGTTTTTTTTGTTTTTTTTCAATCCTCAAATTCTCTGTAGACGATAATAATTATGCTACACTATGCAGATGCTGACACAAATATGCCGTTAAACAAAACTCAAACTCAAACTCAAACGCAACTATACTTGTGAGGAAAGACGGAATAAATAAACCGTTAGTCACGAAGTGTACAAAGAAACGCTCTATTTCTTCGTTCTGTTTCTATCTAGTATTTATCTAGGAATCTATCTATAAATAAATAAATAGATAAATAAATAGTAGCACCATGGGTTTTTCTATATGGATGGGTTTGGCATTAATTCACTAGGAAGGAGCATAGAATAATGGAATCCCTGAGGCATTTATCTTAGGTATCCTTTAAATCATCTTCAGCAGACCTGCCAACAAGATACTAGCATGACTACGGATTCTGTACTAAAGATTAGTTTCTTTTTGTTGTTGCTTTCATAGTCATAAATTTTAGCTGAGAAGTACTACAACCAAGAGTCAATGATAATAGTCTCTTGGTTGAGAAAATCCAGGTTTACTATTATGAAAGTAATAAGGGTTACACTCAGTGGTGTAGCTAGTGTGTGCAGCCCTTGAGTTTGTCACCCCAACCCAAGTTACCCTAAAATGCTGATTGGGTATCCAATGACTTGAATTGACTATTTTATGACCTCTGCTACTTTAAATAGTAGTAAGATCTTCACTTGGAAGATAATTATTATATACTAGCAAATATATGCACCCTCCGGGTGCAAGTATTTAAGTTTTAATGTAATGAAATATTGTATTAAATTAGAAAGGCTAATGAAACTAAATAAGAATACAGATAAAAAGATTTGAAATAGAGGGAGTATAATAAAAGATTTGAAACAGAGGGAGTATAATAAAAAATGGAACAACTGAAACTTACTCTTCCATCACTCTCGTCTTTCATTGTTATTTTTTCTAATTTAAGTATTTAGTTATAAGAGGAAGTAAAGAATAAAATGACAGATATTTTATCTTATTATTGGATTTCATTTAAGATTCATTGAAGAGATTTTTGCTTATATTCATTAAAATAAAACCAAACAGTTAGAAATCAATAATACTAAGCACATATTTATTAAATTCGATTTTTTAATATAAATATGCAAATTAGCCTACCCGTTCACACTGTAATCCGCTATTTTGCTGTATATATAAATATAATTGCATGTTGTCAATATGTAGACCTGGTCAACGCCGGGGGTCCAGTGGCTTCGGCCCTGGATCTTTACAAGTTAATAGCGTCGATCCCAGGGGGCCATCCCCCCAGGCAACACCTGCCCCCTTGATTTAAAGGGGCAGGGCTGGGTTTATTGCCCAGTGCCTGAGGCGCCCCCCCTTGAGGGGGAATGCCGACGGGATCGACGCAATTTTTCACCTGCCACTCCATAAGCTTCGGCTTGTGGGTGGTCCCACGTTAATAGGGACTTTGTGCCTGACCCGTACAAGTGGGGTACGCGGTAAATATCATGTAGACATAGTTAACAGTATTAATAAGGTATGACAATTTTATTAATAATTGAGGTTAAATAAAAATAAAATCATGGAGAATGTGATGTCTAAAACTAAGAGAATTGTGACTTGACTAGGAATATAGTTTCGGTTACAGACATAAAAACACACAATCTCCATTATAATAAGAGATATATATATATATATATATATATATATATATATATATATATATATATATATATATATATATATATATATATATATTATATTTATTTATAATTACAAAGTCGCTCCTACCATTGGTTTCTGAATAACACTTTTTTTGGTGTTATTCGTCTTCAGAGGCGTTTGACTTTTGAAAAAAAATTTTGGACAGTTTTAAACTCCCGGCACGTATCCACGCGATCCGTTAATAGCTCGTGCATTTCGCTTTCATCATTCAACGGCATCACTATTTGTCGTCATTGTTCTTATTGTGATTTTAAATTTTTTCCGTTTTTATATTTATTTTAGTTCATGTGTGTTTATTTATATATGAATTCCTAATTATGGCGGTCTGATGTTTTGGTTAGTCCAATTCCATATTAAGAATTTTTTCCTGTGTGGGCATGCTCGAAAAATTTCTGTTTTGTTGTTTAGGAAATTTTATTCGGAGTTTATTCCTTGAAGAATACGGAATTTTTCTGTTGTGCATAATGAGCATTTTTTTGAACCATTTATATATGGTTTCGATTGGTTTAGTATTTTCCTTTCTAATTTAAAATGTTTTTCTTGTTTTTTATACTGAAGACGAATAACACCCCAAAAAGTGTTATTCAGAAACCAATGGTAGGAGCGACTTTGTAATTATAAATAAATAAATAAATAAATAAAGCTCTTACATAAGTAATTGAGCCCTCAATAATCAATTCTCCAACAATAATAATAATTTAACCTATATATATATATATATATATATATATATGAATTTACAGTTTGAAATCTTGTTCAGTGGTATTGTACAGCTATGTCAGACTCCATGAGTTCTGGAAGAACTATTTATCTATAAATAAATAAATAGATAAATAAATAGTACCACTATGGGTTTTTCTACATGGATGGGTTTGGCATTAAATAAACCACGATATTTGATATTCTATTAACCCCTCCTACACCAAAAAACAAACAAACAGAACAAATAAACAGACCCAACTATTTTCTAATTATTTCTATTTTATTCACTCATCTTTGATGCCCTACATTGGGGGGGGGGGGGCAGCGTGTGTGCGGGGGGGGGGGTAAACCGATTTTTATTTCTCCGGGGAAATATCTTTTAAAACTCATAAAATTCGTTTTGTCAATAGCCCAGCTCGACCAAAATATAAAATTAAATGATTGGATTTTTATTAAAAGAAGAAGAAAAATATTTTCGACTAATTTTCCCCAAAATATCTGAATCAGGACAAATAAAATTGTTCATTGATTAAGCAAACACGAATTTTATTATCACTTTCTAGAAATGTCTGTCCGTTCGTCCATCTAATTCCCAAAGAGCTTTAACCCGATTCCAACCAATTACTCAGATAGTTTTTAGGGTCTTTCTGTTTCTAGTATATATATATATATATATATATATATATATATATTATATATATTATATATATATATGTATATTTATATATATATATATATATATATAAATTATATATATATTATATATATATATATATATATATATATATATTATATATCTTATTATAATGGAGATTGTGTGTTTGTCTGTCTGTAAACTATATTACTACTCAAGTCACAATTCTCTTAGTTATTGACATCACATTCTCCATGAATTTATTTTTATTTAAACCTCAATTATTGATAACATTGTTATACCTTATTAATACTGTTGGTTCTACATACTGTATTTACCGCGTACCCCACTTGTACGGGTCAGGCACAAAGTCCCTATTAACGTGGGACCACCCACAAGCCGAAGCTCATGGAGTGGCAGGTGAAAAATTGCGTCGATCCCGTCTGCATTCCCCCTCAAGGGGGGCGCCTGTTGGTTCTACATACTAGTAACATGCAAATATATTAATATATTCAACAAAATAGTGGTTTACAGTGTAAACGAGAAGGCTAATTTGCATATTGATATTAATAATTTGATTTTAATAAATATAAGTTAGTATTATTGATTTCTAATTGTTTGGTTTTCTCTTAACACATCTGAGCAAAAATCTCGGGTATAAATCTTAAAAGAAATCTATAAACCAGACGAAAGAACTGTAATTTTATTAAATAATGCATAATCTAACTAAATAGATATATTAGGAAAAATGAAAGACGGGAGTAATGGCAAATGATGGAAGAGTTAGATTTAAAGCTGTTCTATTTTTCGATTATACCCCCTCAGTTTATCATTTTCTAAATAGTTTCTAATTTGATACAATATTTTATTACATCAAAACCTAAATACTTGCACCCGAATGGTGCATATATTTGCTAGTATATATAAAGATGAATAAATGTGATAAGACGAATACGAATATTTCTTTTGTCTTAGTCATTTGTTCTAACGGTTTTGTGGAAAACAGAGAGAATTTGATTGGCACTATTTAACCCTGTGTTGACCTTTCCACTGATTCGCCAAAGCGGGCCATGAGAAATTTAGTTTAGAAAAGTCAGATTTTGCTAGGTGCTAGGACGAGTTCTAAACTAGTTTCAACCTTAGGTCATAATGAGGGAAATAGTTTTTGTGATAAAAGATTTTTTAAGAAAGTTTTTATAATAGTTTTTAAAAGAGTTGATATTTTAACAGAAGCGAAGAAAATGAACAAGTGACGTAGCATATTCATTCGTTAAATGTAAATTATTTCTCTCTGAATGTTTAGAAAGAAAGAAAGAAAACACAGGTACAAGAGAAAGAAAGAAAGAAAGAAAGAAGAAGAAAGAAATGTATAAAGAAAATTCCCATCTAGCTTATTCTCATGGTGCCTCATTTGGGTCCAATTGGTGCAGCCATACAGCAGTACTGATACAACCACAGCCTGGGAGAATTATCGTTATGGAAATCAAGTGTATATGCATAGCTTATCATTTTTATCAGTTAGTGTGGTTTAATTTGAAATAACGGTAAACAGTAGAAAATTACACTATGCAACACATAGTTTGATTGATATGTCTCTAACTCGTCTGGATCAGAGGCTCTCATTAGCAAAGAGCGTCACGTAACCAGGTGACGCTGGGAAAGTTTTGTTTTACGGCATATTAACCCTCTTTCAAATCATTTAATGCCGAATCAAGTCATTTTGATAATCAAAGGATTCAGGTTGCTTACGATAGTCTTTTCTTTGTTTCGGTTTAAACGGAAAATCCTACTTCCGCCTGCACGATATACAACAATAGCACATCCTTTTTAGCAGGTAGTGTAGGTTGCTTGGTTGGATTTTACGGCATCTCAACCTTTGTTGGGTTGCTTTATGCTAAGGACATTTTGTTCTATTCATATTTGTTGGATATTTAATTCTTTTCAAACTCAAATAAAATTGTTCATTGATTAGGCAAACAAGATTTATATTATCTCTTACTCGAAATGTCTGTCCGTTCGTCCACCTAATACTCAAACAGCTTTAACCTAATTCCAATTCAGATAGTTTTTAGCGTATTTATGTATCTATGTATAAAAAAGTAAAGTCGTTGGAGAGGCCTAGAGTCGATATCAGCCACACAGCGAGTGAGTCTATCCCCTTTTCACTAGCGCTAGACAAAGGAGATTGTTTATGCATCTGAGACCGTGCGCTACACCTACTGTCAGCTCCTCACTTTACCGCACATATCGCTGTGCCACTTATACGCTGAGTTGACGTTATTTTATGCCGAAAACATTTTGTTTTATCGAGTTTTAATTCCAACCAGTTATTCAGTTAGAAGCTTTCTGTTAGATAATGGATAGGCATAGCTTATTATTTTTAGCAGGTAGTGTAGGTTGGTTGGTTGGCTGGTTGATTGCATCTTATGTTGTCTCACGTATAGGAAAGGCATGGGCCGCTATAAATAAATTATCGGTCATATGGAAATCCAATCTCACAGACAAGTTAAAGAGTCAGTTCTTCCAGGCCGTTGTCGTATCAGTACTGCTGTATGGCTGCACCAACTGGACCCTAACGAAGCGACTAGAGAATAAACTAGATCGGTGCTGCACAAGAATGCAGCGGGTGATCGTGAACAAGACGTGGAAACAACACCCTACGAGAAAGCAGCTGTACGGCCACCTGCCACATATCACCCAAACCATCCGAGTAAGACGGACAAGACATGCAGGACACTGGTGGAGAAGCAAGGACGAACTCATAAGCGACGTCCTCCTGTGGAAGCCAGCACATGGACACGCCATTGTGGACCGACCAGCAAAGACGTACATTGATCAGCTCTGTGCGGATACAGGATGCTGCATAGAGGACCTCCCGAGAATGATGAGCGATAGGGACGGATGGAGAGAGATTGTCATGGATGTCCGCGATGATGATGATGATGATGATGATGATGATGATGATATGTATATATATATATATATATATATATATATATATATATTGAATTCTCATGTTGTCTAATATAAGAATACCGACTGGGAACTTTAACCTTGCCTAGGTAACCAATCTAAAAGGAAAACTCTGAATAATACTCTGTTAAACATCGCTTAAGAAATTGACCTTGTGTCGCATCCTGCTTGCGTGGAGGGTTTGATATGGCCGGTTTAGCTCAGTTGGTAGAGCGTTCGGCGTGAAACCATAATGTCCCTAGTTCGATACTGGCCCTTGCCAACTCAGCGTATGTGTAGCACAGGGATCTGTGCGGTAAAGTAAGGAGCTGATGATAGGTGTGGCGCAAAAATAATCTACTTGGTCTAGCGCTAGTGAATAGGGGATAGACTCCCTCGCTGTCTGGCTGATACCGACGACTTTACTTTATATATACTAGCAAATATATGCACCCTCCGGGTGCAAGTATTTAAGTTTTAATATAATAAAATATCATATTAAATTAGAAAGGCTAATGGAACTGAATAAGAATGCAGATAAAAAGATTTTGAACAGAGGGCGTATGATTGAAAAATAGAACAACTTTGAAACTAACTCTTCCATCATTTTCCATTACTCCCTTTTTTCATTGGTGAATTTTCCTAATTTAACTATTTAGTTAAAATAGGAAGTAAAGTATAATATTGCAGTTATTTCTTCTTGTTAATAGAATTCTTTTAAGATTTATTCCTGAGATTTTTGCTCATATTCAATAAGATAAAACTAAACAATTAGAAATCAATAATACTAAGCATATATTTATTAAAATCAATTTTTTAAGATCAATATGCAAATTAGCCTTCCCATTCACACTGTAATCCACAATTTTGTTGTATATATAAATGCAATTCCATGTTATTAGTATGTAGATATGATAGACAGTTTTAATGATGTAAAACAAATTTATTAATAATTGAGATTTAAATAAATATAAAATCGTAGAGAATGTTATGTAAATAACTAAAGGAAATTGTGTCTTGTATAGTAATATGGTTTCGGTTACAGACAGAAAAACACACAATCTCCATTATAATAAGAAGATATATATATATATATATATATATATATATATATATATGTATATATATTTATATATATATATATATATAAGTATGTAAACACGATGTGTTTGGATATGGCTTTTTTGCCGACAATTATATATATATATATATATATATATATATATATATATATATATTAGATATCTTATATCGTTCTATTTGTGTGTTCTTTACTGCCATTTTTTTTGTTTCATTATTACGCTTTATGCGTCCTCTTCCTAATCTTATTATGTCCCTTGGTTTCCTGGCTGACAAATAGATGGCGCTTCTGAGCGTTTTGACAGCCGCCATTGTTGGCCATAATTCTGGCGCGAAATCTTCCCGCCTCAATAAACAACTGTCGAATAATCTTGGCTCTTCTCGCAGACAGTGAAAGTTCCGTGGACAGGTGTCCGATTTGGACGTCTGGATGAGGAGGAGGCGGGGGGTAATTTATGTTGAAGTCGATGGGGTGTGTGTGGGGGGGATTCGGGTGGGGCGCGGTATTTGCTTTGATTTCTTTCTGAATGTGTTTGTCTCATACTACTGTTATTTTTTTTATTTTTGTTATTTTTTAATTAGTTTTATTCTTTGTTTATTTCCACATATTATTTCTATGTTATTCCTTCGTTGCTCTCTCTGTCTGTCTCTGTCTGTCTCCGTCTCTGTCTCTCTCGCTGTCTCTCAACTTCATTTACTATAAAATAAGAGTTCTGTTTCGGTGTATCAAACTTCTTCATTGCGTAAGGTTTTTTTCTATCTATACATTTAATATATATATATATATATATATATATATATATATATATATATATATATATATTATATATAAGTAAAGTCGTCGGAGTGGCCTATAGTCGGTACCAGCCAACTTTATATAACCGCACAGACCCCCTTCATATATATATATATATATATATATATATAACATATATATATATATATATATACACACACACACACACACACACACACATATATATATATATATATATATATATATATATATATGGGAGAAAGAGAGACGAACAGAATGCAGAATGATATCGATAGGTATATCTGGACCGTGATACAGATAGCTATGGACAGCCTGAGATAGGTAGATTGATAGATAGATAGATAGATAGATAGATAGATATGAACATGATGAGATAGATAGATAGATAGATAGATAGATAGATAGGAACAGGATGTGATTGATAGATAGATAGATAGATATATAGATGGATAGGAACAGGATGTGATAGATAGATAGATAGATAGATAGATAGATAGAGAGAGAGAGAGAGAGAGAGAGAGAGAGAAGAGAGAGAGATGAACAGACTGATATATATATATATATATATATTATATATATACACATATATATATATATATGTATATATATATATAGAGAGAGAGATAGAGAATAGATATGAAAAGAATGAGTTAGAAAGATAGATAGATAGATAGATAGATAGATAGATAAATATGAACATAATGAGATAGATAGATAGATAGATAGATAGATAGATATGAACAGAATGATAGATAGATAGATAGATAGATAGATAGATAGATAGATAGATATGAACATAATGAGATAGATAGATAGATAGATAGATAGATAGATATGAACATGATGAGATAGATAGATAGATAGATAGATAGATAGATAGGAACAGGATGTGATTGATAGATAGATAGATAGATATATAGATGGATAGGAACAGGATGTGATAGATAGATAGATAGATAGATAGAGAGAGAGAGAGAGAGAGAGAGAGAGAGAGAGAGAGAGAGAGATGAACAGACTCATATATATATATATATATATATATATATATATATAATATATATATATATACACATATTTAGTAAATGAAGAAAAACTCTAAACTTGCTTCATTACAATAATTTATTTCAACCGTATTAATACGGCATCTTCAGGTAATCACAAGAACATGACTCTTACTGAGAATTTCCCAAAGTAACATCCCTTTTATATCTATCAATTTAGGGGAGGGAGGGTTGGTGTCGTATTTTGGAATGGGTGGGGTTATTTTCTTTGGATGAGGCAGGGAGGTCTATGTTTTGGATGAGGTGTGGCTTAGCTTGGGGCATAATACTTGGAGAAATAGTTGTAAGAGTGTATATACAAAATGAGCAGAAATTCAAGGCCAAAAGTATTTAAAAAAATATATTTAAAAAAGTATATAAAAAAATATATAAAAAAATATTTTTAAAAAATTATTTTAAAAAAATTAAATTAATTAAAAAAACCAAAAACTTAACAAAATTAAAAAAAGGAAAGATGAAGAGAAGAAGAAAGAGAAAGGTACAGATAACAAAATGATATAGAAATAAACAATAATATAAAAATTAGATGAAAATTAAAAATTAAAAAATTAAACAATTAAAATCAAATAAAGATAAAAATAAAAATAAAAATAAAAAATAATAATAATAATAATAATAATAAATTTAAAAATTAACAAGTAATAATGGTAATGATAATAAGGTAAAGGAATAAAGCATAATGATTAAGATTAATAAAATCTTGTAAAATAAAATATATAAATTAAATTAAAATAAGACAAGAATTAGAATTAGAATAAAGAATTAGAGTCTACTGAAACAGAATGACATAAAAATAAAAATAAAATTAAAATAAAATATAGAATAAAAAATTATAGAATAAAAAAAAAAAATAAAAATAAAAATAAAATTAAAAAATTAAAAATTAAAAATAGAACATAAACAATAAAAATTAGAAATCAAATAAAAATTAACATAATATAAAATTAGGATTAAACTAAGAAGCAAATTAGGGGTGGGAGGTAGCTTGTGAAGGTAAAGAGTTAGAGAATAGACTGAGGATAAAGAATAAACTTAAGATTAATCTAGGATAAGAATTTAGTTTTGGATGATATAGGGTAGACTAGAACAAATTGAATACAGTAAGAGGTAGTGGTATATTACTCCATAAAATATATTAAAAATATATAAAAAATTAAAATATAGAATAATAAAACAATATAGTGACGTTACAGATTAAAAATTAACATTTAACAAGTGGGGACTAAAGGTGAAAGATAACATATAAAGCATAAAGTATAAGAAGTGAAAGACCGGATTTAATAATTAAAGGTTGTAGAGACTCACTATAGAAGTAATGTTATAATTAAATCAAAGGCAGAAAGTCTAAGTGACAATAATTAATATTAGTAAACTCAATAATGATGATAATGCTAATAATGATAATAATAATCATAACAATAATAATCATATTAATAATCACAATTATCATGATGAGAATGATAGTTGTAAGACAATAGTAAAGAATCCTGGTAATCAAATTAATAATACTATATCATAACTTTATTAATGGTGGTACTAAGCATAATAATAGTAGTAATGATAATAATAATAATAATAATAATAATAATAATAATAATAATAATAATAATAATAATAATAACGCTCCACTGCTGTAATCTGCCAGAATACTCAGAAGATTCCTGGAGACCTGAGGACATCTGCTGTCACTCAAAATCCAGTGAAATACCATCAGCTAATGCTGATGTGAAAGCTCATAATAACTATAATAATAATAATCATAGTAATAATTATAACATCCAGCTTAAGATAAATGGATATTGTCAGTGATAATAATAATACTAATACTAATAATAATAATAATAATAATAATAATAGTAATCATCGGTTGATGTATAAGTTATGATAATGGCAATATAAAAAATCAAAATCAAAATAAATAGAAACTAGAAAATAGAAAGTAAAAAAGAATAAACCTTAATCGTTGTATAAACCTATGAAAACCTATGAAGCCTGTAAGGAGTAAGTAATAAATAAAAAAATCAATAATCAGAAAAAGAATCAATAAAAAACCTATAAATCTATTTTAAGGGGAAAATTAAAGTTAAAATTAAGATCTAAAGCCAACATCAAAATTAAGTTTCAAGATTTAAAATTAAAGTTAAGAATTAAAGATTAAAAATTAAAGTTAAAAACTAAGATCAAGTGAAGGATAATCATGATAATATTGGTATAATAATTAGAAGATAAAAATGAATATAAAAATAACAATAAGAATGAAAAAAATGAATGAAAAAAATGAAAAATAAAAAATAATAAAAGATAAGTAAAAATGAAGAATGAAACAATGAAAAAATGAAAAAATGAAAAAAATTGAAAACATGAAAGAAAAAAATTAAACTAGAATTAAAATTAAGACAGAAATAAGGTAAGAGTTATAGAAATAAACAATTATAATATAAGAAAAAACCTCAGTAATCTCACATTAAAGAATAAATAAAATAAAGTAAAATAAAATTAATAATAATAAGACAAATAACAGAATTAAAGATAAAATGATAAATAGGGGTAGAGATATAAGAAGAATGGAGGTTAAGGCTCAAGGATTTTTTAAAAACCACACAGCGGATAAAAGATCAAAAGCAAAAACAATAAACACTGAAACACAAACAAAAAACAAAAACAACCCACAAGTCATTCCCGAAACCAGTCAGAAATGTGCAGCTGTTGGGATTGGTCAAAGATCATATTTCTACTTGGGTGTTTTTCTCTACCAGCTGACCATTCCTTGAAGGAGATTTACAATTTAATGTATTTCTCATCTTTACTAATTACTTTATTATTGTCAATCTGTAGGTTCCCTCATAAGTTCCCAGTTTACTACACCCCCTCTCTTTTGCCCACACACACACACACACATATACACACATATATATATATACA
>CM042181.1:953049-955549 GCA_023376005.1 Doryteuthis pealeii | reverse complement strand
ATACGATATTTCATTACATTAAAACTTAAATACTTGCACCCGGAGGGTGCATATATTTGCTAGTAGATAGAATGAGAAGATAGATATGAGAATAAAGCATATATATATATATATATATATTATACGTATATATTATATATAAACGGGCCGGGTTAGCTCAGTCGGTAGAGCGTTCGGCTAGAAACCACAAGGTTCCTAGTTCGATACCGGTCCTCGCCAACTCAGCGTATGAGTAGCGCAGGGATCTGTGCGGTAAAGTAAGGAGCTGATGGTAGGTGTGGCGCTCCACCTCAGATGTTAAAAACAATCTCCTTGGTCTAGCACTATTGAAAAGGGGATAGACTCCCTCGCTGACTGGCTGATACCGACTTTAGGCCACCCCGACGACTTACTTTTTTTAATATATATATATTTATATATATAATATATATTATATTATATATATATAATATATATATCTTATTATAATGGAGATTGTGGGTTTTTATGTCTGTAACCGAAACTATATTACTATTCAAGTCATAATTCCCTTTGTTATTTACGTCACATTCTCCATGATTTTATTTTTATTTAAACCTCAATTATTAATAAAATTGTTTTACATCATTAAGGCTGTTAACCATATCTACATACTAATAACATGCAATTGTATTTATATATACAACACAATAGCGGTTTACAGTGTGAACGGGAAGGCTAATTTGCATATTGAACTTTAAAATGTAATTTTAATAAATATATGCTTAGTATTATTGATTTCTAATTGTTTGGTTTTATATTAATGAATATGAGCAAAAATCTTGGGGATAAATCTTAAAAGAAATCTATTAACAAGAAGAAATAACTGTAATTGTATTCTTTACTTCCTATTTTAACTAAATAGTTAAATTAGGAAAATTTACCAATGAAAGACGGGAGTAAGTGCAAATGATGGAAGAGTTAGTTTCAAAGTTGTTCTATTTTTCGATCATACCCCTCTGTTCCAAATATTTTATCTGAATTCTTATTCAGTTTCATTACCCTTTCTAATTTAAGATATTTTATTATATTAAAACTTAAATACTTGCACCCGGAGGGTGCATATATTTGCTAGTATATATAATATATATATATATATAATATATATATATATATATATATATATATATATATATATATATATATATATTATATATATATATATATATATATATAATATATGCTCACAGGTATATATATATATATATATATATATATAGAGAGAGAGAGAGAGAGAGAGAGAGAGAGAGAGAGAGAGAGTGTGTGTGTGTGTTAGTTATCAACGAGTAGCTGTCACTCACCAACGTCCATAATACTCCGGTCTTTCCTACGTATTAAACGTATTTGCTGTAATCCTCTTGAATATCATGACCAGATAATTTTATTAGCCGAACAATTTACACACAGGGACTCTCTAATAGATAGATAGATAGATAGATAGATAGAAAGGGGCTGCTATTAATAGGATCAATAGATCGAAGAAATATGAACAAAATGATTGGTAACTTAGCTTTCTATGTAGCTTGATATATAAGAAACATGAAATAGATAGATAGATAGGTGGATAGATAAGCACAACGTGATATATGGATTGATAGATAAACAGAACTATATATACTAGCATTACATTTTAATGTAATAAAATATTATATTCAATTAGCAAGCCTAATGGAACTAAATATTAATGCAGATAAAAAGATTTGAAACAGAGGTGCGTATAATCGAAAAATAGAACAATTGATATTTACTCTTCCATCACTTTCGTCTTTCATTGCTAAATTTTCCTATTTTAACTATTTAGTTAAATGGTAAGTAGAGAATAAAATTAAATGTATTTCTTCTTGTTAATAGATTTCTTTCAAGATTTATCCCCAAGATTGTTGCTCATATTCATTAAGATAAAACCAAACAATTAGAAATCAATAATACTAAGCATATATTTATTAAAATCAAATTTTTAATATCAATATGCAAATTAGCCTTCCCGTTCACACTGTAAACCGGTATTTGGTTATATATATAAATACAATTGCATGTTAATAGTATGTAGATATATGGTCAACTGTATTAATAATGTAAACAATCTTATTAATATTTGAGGTTTGAATAAAATCAAATCATGGAGAATGTGATGTAAATAACTACGGGAATTGTGACTTAAGTGGTGATATAATTTTGGTTACAGACAGACAAACACACTCTCCATTATAAGAAGATATATATATATATATATATATATATATATATATATATATCTTCTCATATATATATATATATATATTATATATTAAATTTTTACTTGAAGGCACTTACAATGCATGTATCGCATAAAATTCGATACTTTTTCTTATAGAAAAAAGAACTTGACGAGTGTAATCCCGGCAAAGGATCGCTCGGTGTGTAGAATATCGTGCAGACTGTTTCGACTTTATTAAGTCTCATCAGCGATCTAACGACTACCCTCCGACAGAAATCGAAACCG
>CM042181.1:938049-948049 GCA_023376005.1 Doryteuthis pealeii | reverse complement strand
TATATATATATGAAAGTGAAATGGAAGTGAAAGAAATGCTATTTCATAATGTCTACGGAAAAAAACAANATCTGCGAACTTGTTTTAATATATATATATATTATATATATATATATTATATATAATATATGTATATATATATGTATATATATAAGTATATATATATATATGATATATATATATATATATAAATATATATTTATGTATATATATATATAAATATGTATGTATGTATGTATGTATTATATATATATATATATATATATTATATATATATATATATATATATATGCAGAACTATTGAAAAGGACGAGGGAAAAATTACAGTAACCAATAGAAACAGGTTAATAAATAAATAGAACATTATTATCATCTTCTTTTCTTTATATCTTATTTTTTGGGTTGTTTGTTGTGTGCAGGTCAAGTCAGCGGGGCCAAGTTTTAATTTGCTTCTGGTCTTCCCAAAACGGGAATTAAAATTCCGCGAGCGAAAATTACATGGAACGGTTTTGGACAAAAAAAAAAAAAAAAGAAGGAAATAAATGAATAATTACCTGAGGATACCCTAAGGCAAGACAGCATTTACGATACAAAACATTGAACTCATAAAGTTTTATTCCCACATAATAATCTTCATACAATGACTGCTATTTACACAGTAGCATTTCAACAACAAAGCCTTCATCAGATGATGACTCTGGTCCAGGCATGGTTTCGGAGCCGAAGCATCATTACCACTAACCCAGAGTGCTTTAGAAGTATCTCACGATACCACCAGACTTTGTCGGTTTGTTGTCACATTATAGGACTGCCATATCTACGCTGATGCGGTTAGACCTTTCTCCTGGATCTTTTTAATGTATTTCTTCTTGTCTGGTGGGATTGAAGATATATATATATATATAATATATATATATATATATATTTATATATATATTATATTATTATAAAGATATTTATATTCCTGTCCATGTTCCTCGTGAAGATGACCAATTTATCGATTTGGTCGAAACAGATTTCTGTCAGCAATTACATTATCTGCGTTGGATTTTACGGTAGGTCAACACTTGTTGGGTTATTTTATGCCGAAAACATTTTATTTTATTTATTTATGAAGTTTAGTATTATCTGCGTTATTCGGACTATTGTCCCCATCTTCATTGTTATTTGTACAACGTTTCGGCCGATATGCCCTCCGACCATCTTCAGGTATTTCTTGTCGGACTCGGGAACCTTCTTGGACTCGGGAACCTTCCTTTCGAACTCGGGAACTTTCTTAATGTAATCGAGAGCCATCGTGTTTATTGAACTATATTATAGAAGATCATTTTTCATCACTCCCGCCTTTCATTGCTAAATATTCCTAATTTAACTAAGTAGTTAAATTAGGAAGTAATGAACAAAATTACAGTTACTTCTTCCTGTTAATGGATTTCTTTTAACATTTTTGCCCATATTTATCAAAATAAAAACAAACAATTAGAAATCAATAATACCAAGCACATATTTATTAAAATCAGATTTTTAATATCAATATGCAAATTAGCCTTCTCGTTCACACTGTAAACCGCCATTTTGTTGTATATATAAATATAATTGCACGTTATTAGTATGTAGATCTGGCCAACGGGCTGGTGGTCCAGTGGCTTCGGCCCTGGATCTTTACAAGTTAATAGCGTCGTACCCAGGGGGCTATCCTGCCCCCTTGATTTAAAGGGGCGGGCTGGGTTTATTGCCCAGCACCCTGAGGCGCCCTCTTGAGGGGAATGCCGACGGGATCGACGCAATTTTTCACCTGCCACCCATGAGCTTCGGTTTGTGGGTGGTCCCACGTTAATAGGGACTTTGTGCCTGACCCGTACAAGTGGGGTACGAAGTAAATACAATGTAGATAAGGCCAACAGTATTAATAATGTAAAACAATTTTATTAATAATTGAAGTTTAAATAAAAATAAAATCATGGTCACAACATTGACAATATGTTATAAGACTATTTCTTCCTACTTCAGATACGAGGCAAGGTGTTTTCTCTTATTTTTTGCCGTCTCTGTCAATTGCTGTTGTTCGATTAGGGATTTATTTACCTCCTACTTGCTTGTTACTGAGGATATTCCTCTCTTTGTAGCATTAACTTCTGGGGAAATCGCTACAAAAAAAAAAATAAATAAATAAAGTAAGAAATTTGAGAAAGACAAATCATTAAAGCTGAGAGAATATCAGATTTCAGGGAAAAAAAACTTAATAATCTTGTATTCCCTTCTTCAGACGAGACGCTTTCTCTCTAGACACTTGAAAAACAAAATGGCTTCCGAGTGTGGGCACATATTAACGATAAATAAACAAATAAAGAAAGAAAGAAGATAAATAAATAAACAAAATAAAATAAAATAAGATAAATAAAAATATAAGTAACATAACTAGTTCTGTGTTTTCTTTGATATCCTGAGTAAATTACAGCTCCTTCCTTTTGCGTTTTGATTTAGTTACAACGAGAGAAAAAAAATGGACGAAGATTGCGGAAGCAATAGAGTGGAACGCTGTCTTTACGCATGCGTAAATATTTGGTTATCTGAAATGAAAAAAAAAAAAAGATCGATTGTTATAATTTTTAGCTTGGTACTTTCTTTCTTTTTCTTTTTCTCTAATTTCTTCTTTCTCTCTCTCTCTCTCTCTCTCTCTCTCTCTCTCTCTCTCTCTCTCTCTCTCTTCTTTTTCTTTTCTTTTTTTTAGTACTTTTTTGGTTTCTCTTATTACCAGGATTTATTCTTTCATTTTATTTTCACTACTGCATATCTTTGTCCCTATTTCATAGTTATTATATTCCCACTGAGATCTTCCCAACATTTCTTTTATTCTCTTCAATATTTTTTTCTCTTTGAACTCATTTGTCATGTCGTCTTGCTTTCCTTAAAAATAAGATAGTATTGTGGCTTTTGCTTCTTTTATTTTTATGATATCAATTCTATTTGGCTTTAAGATTCTATTCTATTTTCTACCGTATCCTAACCTTTTATAGTATCCTTATGTTATTTTCTGTAGTGTTCTATTCTATTTTATATAGTTTCTTAACCTTTTTTCTATAGTATATATTCTATTACGTATACGATTCTATTCTATTTTCTACCGTATACTAACCATTTATAGTATCTTATTGTATTTTCTGTAGTGTTCTATTCTATTTCTATAGTATCGTAACCTTTTTCTATAGTATTATATTTTATTTCCTATAATATTATATTCTATTTTCTACCGTATCCAAACTTTTTATAGTATCCTTATTTCATTTTCTGTAGTGTCCTATTCTATTTTTATAGTATCTTAACCATTTTTCTATAGTGTATATTTTATTTCGTAAATTATTCTATTCTATTTTCTACCGTATCCTAACTTTTAGTATCCTTATTTCATTTTCTGTAGTGTCCTATTCTATTTTTTATAGTATCTTAACCTTTTTTCTATAGTGTATATTTTTTTCGTATATTATTCTATTCTATTTTCTACTGTATCCTAACCTTTTAGAATATCCTATTTTATTTTCTGTAGTGTCCTATTCTATTTTTATAGTATCTTAACCTTTTTCTATAGTGTATATTTTATTTCGTATATTATTCTATTCTATTTTCTACTGTATCCTAACCTTTTAGAATATCCTATTTTATTTTCTGTAGTGTCCTATTCTATTTTTATAGTATCTTAACCTTTTTTCATATAGTGTATATTTTATTTTGTATATTATTCTATTCTATTTTCTACTGTATCCTAACCTTTTTAGAATATCCTATTTTATTTTCTGTAGTGTCCTATTCTATTTTTTATAGTATCTTAACCATTTTTCTATAGTGTATATTTTATTTCGTAAATTATTCTATTCTATTTTCTACCGTATCCTAACTTTTTATAGTATCCTTATTTCATTTTCTGTAGTGTCCTATTCTATTTTTTATAGTATCTTAACCATTTTTCTATAGTGTATATTCTATTTCGTATAATTTTCTATTCAATTTTCTACTGTATCCTAACCTTTTATAATATCCTATTCTATTTTCTGTAGTGTCCTAACCTTTTTTCTATAGTATATATTCTATTTTGTATACTATTCTATTCTATTTTCTATAGTATCTTAACCTTTTTCCTGTAGTATATATTCTATTTCGCCTACTATTCTATATTTTCTACCGTATCCTAACCTTTTATAGTATCCTATTGTATTTTCTGTAGTGTTCTATTCTATACCATCTTAACCTTTTTTCTATAGTACTTATTCTATTTCGTATACTATTCTATTCTATTTTCTACCGTATCCTAATTTCTATAGTATCATATTGTATTTTCTGTAGTTTTCTATTCTATTTTCTATAGTATCTTAACTTTTTTTTTCTGTAGTATATATTCTATTTCGTATACAATTCTATTGGATTTTCTACCGTATCCTAACATTCTTTTAGAGTATCCTATTCTATTTTCTGTAGTGTCCTATTTTATTTTCTATAGCATCCTAAACTCTTTTCTATAGTATATATTCTATTTTGTATACTATTCTATTCTATTTTCTAGAGCACTTTTTTTATATTTTCCTAAATATCTTATTCTATTTTCTATAGTATTTATTTTAATTTCTATAATATTTTATTCTAGTTTCTATAGTATCCATTCTGTTCTATCTAGTGTTTATTTTTTTTTTTTTTATTATAATCCAATTTATTTTCTGTAGTATCCATTCTATTTTTATAATATCAATTCTATTTGGCTCTAAGAGTCTATTCTATTTTCTACTGTACCCTAACCTTTTATATTATCCTATTGTATTTTCTATAGTGTTCTATTCTATTTTCTATAGCATCCTAACCTTTTTTCTTTTATATGGAGTGTAATTTATATATATATATATATATTATATATGTGTGTGTGTGTGTGTGTGTGTGTGTATATATATATATATATATATATGTATATAGATATAGATAGGAAGTGTAATTTATATATACACATATATATATATTATATATATGTGTGTGTGTGTGTGTTGTGTGTGTGTGTGTGTGTTCACAGTACCTTCTTCGTGTGGTTGGATCAAAAACGGTATGTCTTAAAGGGGGTAAAGAATAAAATTGTTTTTGTATGCAAAGAGCGGGATGGAATCTTTTGATGAGGAGTGCCTCGAGTATAGCCAGGTGCAACTCGTTGTTTGAGAATGCCAAGATGGAAAACATAGCGGGTTTATATGCTGCAGCACAATCAGGATTGTCCAACAGGTTTCGACCAATGGTGGAAGGTGAATACGAATTGCTTGGTGGATAAAAGCGGTCAAAGTTATTGTTACAGATATAAGATGGAATGTGTTGGTTTATTCTGACCTCAAATCTATATATAAGTAAAGTCATCGGGGCGGCCTAAAGTCGGTATCAGCCAGTCAGCGAGAGAGTCTATCCCCTTTTCAATAGCACTAGACCAAGGAGATTGTTTTGGCATCTGAGGTGGAGCGCCACACCTACCATCAGCTCCTTACTTTACCGCACAGATCCCTGTGCTACTCATACGCTGAGTTGGCGAGGACCGGTATCGAACTAGGAACCTCGTGGTTTCTAGCCGAACGCTCTACCGACTGAACTAACCCGGCCCCTTGTGAGTGTGCGAGGAGTGACGAGAGACGGGACAGGTCGTCTTAGTGTTAGTCGGGTGGGGCTCGCGACAGTGACAGCAGCGGCAGAGGGAGGAAAAAGTGACGAGACGTATGACGGCGCTCTCGCTCACCCGTTATCCTCCTTTCTCTCTCTGCTGAGCAACCCCGTAACAACAGACCTGCAAGTGATAGCGCCGCCTCTCAAATTTAGCATTTTTGAACAAACAAATGATGTTATGTAATTGCTGACAGAAATCTGTTTCGACCAAAATCGATAAACTGGTCATCTTCACGAGCAACAAGGACAGGAAAAGAAAAAATATCCGTTAGAAGACTGTTTACAAACAAACGCTATATTCAAATGCTGAAAAGAAATTTTTTAAATGCGTGTTCTGTTTTAAAAATAAAATAAATTTTATTTTTAATTTTTTAAAATCGGAAGCATTATAGTTTATAGTAAAACTCAAAAGAGTTTGTTGTAAAATTATACAAAAAGTGGGTATCAAAATAGTTTAGGATATATTTCAGCTGTTAAAAATATACAAGTCCACAGTGTAATTTGAAGAAAGATGTTAAAGTTCCAAAATTTACTTGTGGTGTTGATAAGTCCGTAGAGTTGTAGATGAAAGTCTTCAAGGTGTAAAATTCCAGATATATTGTTTTTTCATTGGACAAATATGAAAAATAGATGGAAATTAATCCGACAGTATGAAATTTAACATTTTGAAAAAACATATGATGTTTGTTATGTAATTGCTGACAGATCTGTTTCGACCAAATCGATAAGTTGGTCTTCATCAACGAGCGACATAAACGGGAAGAAAGATATCCTTTAAAAGACTGTTTACAAAAAACGAACGCTGAATTCAACCGCTGAAATTTTGAAAAATGCGTGTTCTGTTTTAAAAATAAAATAAATTTTATTCTTAATTTTTAAAATTCAGAAGCATTATAGTTTATAGTAAAACTCAAAAGAGTTTGTTGTAAAATTATATAAAAAGTGTAAAGTGGGTATCAAAATTGTTTAGGATATATTTCAGCTATTAAAATATAATATACAAGTCCACATGCGTATTTGATGAAAGATGTAAAAGTTCCAAAAATTACTTGTGGTGTTGATAAGTCCGTAGAATTTTAGATTTAGTCTTCAAGGTGTAAAATTCCAGATATATTGTTTTTTCATTAGACAAATATGAAAAATAGATGGGAATTAATCCGACAGTATGAAATTTATCATTTTTGAAAAAAAAAAAATGATGCTATGTAATTGCTGACAGAAATCTGTTTCGACCAAATCGATAAACTCGTCATCTTCACGAGGAACTTTGACAGGAATATAAATATCTTTATATATATATATATATATATATATATAATATATATATATATATATATATATATATATATATATATATATATATTATCTTCAATATCCACCAGACAAAAAGAAATACATTAAAAAGATCCAGGAGAAAGCTCTAACCGCATCAGCGTAGATATGGCAGTCCTATAATGTGACAACAAACCGACAAAGTCTGGTGGTATCGTGAGATACTTCTAGGGCACTCTGGGTTAGTGGTAATGATGCTTCGGCTCCGAAACCATGCCTGGACCTAGAGTCATCATCTGATGAAGGATTTGTTGGTTGCAATGCTACTGTATAAATAGCAGTCGTTGTATGAAGATTATTAGGTGTGAGTAAAACTTTATGAGTTCAATGTCTTGTATCGTAAATGCTGTCTTGCCTTAGGGTATCCTCTGGCAATTATTCATTTATTTCCTTCTTTTTTTTTTTTGTCCAAAACCGTTCCATGTAATTTTCGCTCGCGGAATTTTAATTCCCGTTTTGGGAAGACCAGAAGCAAATTAAGAACTTGGCCCCGCTGACTTGACCTGACACACAAACAAACAACCCAAAAAATAAGATATAAGAAAAAAGAGATGATAATAATGTTCTATTTATTTATTAACCTGTTTCTGTTGGTTACTGTAATTTCTTTCCCTCCTCCTTTTCAATAGTTCTGCATATATATATATATATTATATATATATATATATATATATATATATTAAACTGTCCAGATTTTGTGTAGACATTATGAATTATAATTTATTTCACTTCTATTTTACTTTCATATATATATATAATATATTTATATATATATATATATATATCCAATATTATATATATATATATATATATATTATTATTATTATTATATTTTTGCTTGAAGGCAATTACAATGCGTATATCGCATAAAATTCTATAATTATAGAAGATAATAATGACAAGTGAATTTCAGTAAAGAATTATTCTGTGTGTAGAACATCGTACAAGATGTTTCAACTTTATTAATTCTCATCAGCGATGTATATTAACGATTTCCCTCCGACAGAAATCGAAACCGGGACTTCAGCAGGATAGTCAGAAACCATACTGCTTCGGGCACGATACAGCGTAGGAAAATCCTTGCGAAATTAACCTGTCAATGATACTGATACGTCTCTACCATATTAGATAAGGGGACGTTGAGTGAATAATAACAAACCCGGGCCTTATGCTCTTCGGCGAAGGAAATAAGATTTTTGGATGTTTGTTTATTTTAGAAGCATTGTTGATAAAGTATATATTATTATTTATATTTTTGCTTGAAGGCAATTACAATGCGTATATCGCATAAAATTCGATAATTGTAGAAGATAATAATGACAAGTGAATTTCGGTAAAGAATTATTCACGTATCAGTATCATGTATATATATATATATATATATATATATATATATATATATATATTATTTTCACAAAGGTTGCCTACGAGCAATCTGTGGACTCATCCTCGAAGACAGAATGTCTAATGCTGACCTTTTCACCATATGTAACATTGACGGAATGGAGAGCTTCCTCATAAAATCACAATTGCGCTGGTCATGTTTTGCGAATGCATGATGACAGAATCCCAAAGATTCAGCTTGACAGTGGTCAAAGAAACGTGGGTCCATCATTGCTCAGGTTTAACGACAAGTTGAAAAGTAACAGCTGCAAATATAGATCACGCTACTTGATCATAAAACGTGGAGGACTTTGTGTTACAATTGTATCAAGAAGTTTGCAGCATCGGAGGTCACCAAGCTGCGTCAAGCTAGAGAAAGGACTAGAGCATTGGCTAGTGTCCCAGCAATACATTCTCTAATAATCCACAGTCTTGTTCCATCTGTGGACTTCTTTGCAAATCATTGGCAGGGCTAAAATGTCACCTGCAATTAACACACAAGGTTAAATGAAAGAGGTTGTCGGAACCTCATACGTCGAAATCGACGGGAGAATCCATCATATTATTATTATTATTATTATTACTAGCAAATATATGCACCCTCCGGGTGCAAGTATTAATGTCATAATATATTATATTAAATTAGAAAGTCTAAAGAAACTAAATAAGAATGCAGATAAAATGATTTGAAACAGAGAGGGGTATAATCGAAAAATATAACAGCTGTAGCTTCCTCTCCAATCGCCCCCGTCTTCCCTTTCTAAACTTTTCTAATTCAACTATTTAGTTAAATTAGGAAGTAAAGAATAAAATTACAGTTATTTCTTTTTGTTAATTAATTTCTTTTAAGATTTATCTCCGAGATTTTTACTCATATTCATTAAGATAGAATCAAATAATTAGAAATCAATAATACCAAGCAGATATTTATTAAAATCAAATTTTAAATATCAATATGTAAATTAGGCTTGCCATTCACACTGTAAACCGCTATTTGTTGTACATATAAATACAATTGCATGTTAGTAGTACGTAGATATGGCCAGCAGTATTAATAATGTAAAACAATTTTATTGATAATTGAGGCTTAAATAAAAATGATTCATCGAGAATGTGAAGTATAATAACTAAATGGATAGTGACTGGAGTAATGATATAGTTTCGGTTACAGACAAACAAACACATAATCTCCATTATAATAATAAGATTATTATTATTATTATTATTGGCATTTGGGTCTCGGAAGATTATAATAAAGTTTTTGTGCCCCTGAAGTTACAGCGCCTCCTGTGACTGTGAAGTCCGATGTTTGAAAAATATTCTCGACTTGACCAAATGACGTCACATTTGAAGTCTGTCCCTGATGTTCCGGTGCATTGTTGACGCTGCTTTCTTCTAGACCCCTTAGCTTCATGGTGATGCGTCAGGGTGACGTCGTCTCCGATGGCTGGGTCATGTATGTCGGATGGATGATGGAAGAATACCGAAAGACATTCTTAATGCAGAGCTTAAGTCTGGTAAAAGACAGATTGGTCGGCCCCAACTGCGATTCAAGGATGGTCTCAGGTGCTTAGGCATTCTGCCTTCCAGCTGGGAACATATATAA
>CM042181.1:920549-935549 GCA_023376005.1 Doryteuthis pealeii | reverse complement strand
TGCTTCCACTTGCATTGTGATAGCCTTCAAAACCAACCAACATACCAATATATATATATATATATATATTATATATATATATATAATATATATATATACATATATATTCAGTTGGAGAAAGATAATCTAATAAGGAATTCTCATAAAAGTGTAAATACTTTGGCGTATAAATAAAAACAAAAGACCCATCTATTTTCATGGAAAATATTTTGACTGAACTGCCACTCCCCACTCCCCCCGCCCAGATGAGATCCACAGTCGGTCCAGTTTTTATATACGCGTCGACTAATGATCACGTGGTCGGCTATTTTACAGTCTTTACAGCGACATTCGTGTGGATTTCTGCCTATTACGAATTCAGTCCGCCAGAGATCTGAATATAATGAAAGGTTCTCCAAGCCGATGTCGCTTTTCTCAATGAAGCAGTAATGGCTGACTTAGTACGAGATTTATGGCGAGGCTTGGCGAGATTTGGGAGGACGGCTCTGTCATGACCGGGGAAAAGATAATAATGAAGGGCGATTAAGGCAACCAAAATGGATAAGTGGATGTCATTTTCGCTGACCTATCTATCTATTTATCTATATATCCAGTGAGCAGGCGAGCGAATGTATGAGTATATATCAGTTCGTTCATATTACTACGGTGGATTTAAAAAAAAATTTGAACCGAGGCGGAAGTCGGATTTACGAAGACAGAAATAAAGAAAGAAGAAGTTATGTTCTCGGTATTTAGCTCATTTGGTCCAACGAGTTTTTATTGGTAGGAGCACCTCTCTCTCTCTCTCTCTCTCTCTCTCTCTATATATAAATATATATATATATATATATATTATATATATATATATATAATATACCAAGCGTGTTGGTAGATCCTTGCGGAGAGAAAAAACCAGCAGAAATTTTGATTGTAAAAATATACTACCAAACATCAACCTGGAAGAAAAAATTTTTTGAAAAAAAGAAAGGACCAAGATATTCGTACCAACAGAAAATAATCTATTGGTATAGTATTTGGCCAAAAGAAAAAACAATTTATATGTATATATATGTATATAAGATATATATATATATATATATTCATATAACCGCTAGGAGAAAGCTAATATGTAAAAAGTGCTCGATACCTAAGTAGAGCCAAATAACAAACTACGGGCAAAGTGATGGACTATCGTCGGCGTGCTGGGTTCCATTTAGTTGGGGGGATGAGAATGGCGATGGGGTGCTTGCACTAATTTGATGGTTTCAAATCTGCTTAATTCTAAATGAAATATAAATTAAAAAAATAAAAAAATTCGTTAATATAGAAATTAAATATTTATTAAACATTAAACTTATAGTGTTCTGTGTTTTTTTTTTGGTCCGTCTGGTTTTGCTAATTTAAATGACTACTGTGGTTAGTACTATTTATTTCGTCTTGCTCATTTTCTTCTTTAGTCAGATTTTAGCCCTGAAGAGCTTTATGCGAAACTAATAGTAGGTTCGTCTGACTTTGTTATATATATATATATATATATATATATATATATATATAGAGAGAGAGAGAGAGAGAGAGATAGAGGTGCTCCTACCAATAAAAACTCGTTGGAATAAAAGAGTTAAAGAGTTAAATACCGAGAACATGGTTTCTTCTTTCTTTATTTCTGTCTTTGTAAATCCGACTTCCGCCTCGGTTCCAATTTTCTAAGTTCCGGGGAAACGATCATTGCTTCTCTCTCTCTCTCTCTCTCTCTCTCTCTATATATATATATATATATATATATATATATATATATATATATAGAGAGAGAGAGAGAGAGAGAGAGAGATTTCAAACATCGGACTTCACAGTCACAGGAGGCGCTGTAACTTTAAGAGCACGAAACCTTTATAATTGTCTTCCGACACCGAAATGCCACTAATAATAATTATATATACTAGCAAATATATGCACCCTCCGGGTGCAAGTATTTAAGTTTTAATATAATAAAATATCATATTAAATTAGAAAGGCTAATGAAACTGAATAAGAATACAGATAAAAAGATTTGAAACAGAGGGGGTATGATTAAAAAATAGAACAACTTTGAAACTAACTCTTCCATCATTTTCCGTTACTCCCGTCTTTCATTGGTAAATTTTCCTAATTTAACTATTTAGTTAAAATAGGAAGTAAAGAATAATATTACAGTTATTTCTTCTTGTTCAGGGATTTCTTTTAAGATTTATCCCCGAGAATTTTGCTTATATTCATTAAGATAAAACCAAACAATTAGAAATCAATAATATTAAGCATATATTTATTAAAATCATTTTTTTAAGATCAATATGCAAATTAGCCTTCCCATTCACACTGTAAACCGCAATTTTGTTGAATATATAAATACAATTGCATGTTATTAATATGTAGACATAGTCAACAGTATTGATAATGTAAAACAATTTTATTAATAATTGAGGTTTAAATAAAAATAAAATCATGGAGAATATGATGTAAATAACAATGGGAATTGTGACTTGTATAGTAATATAGTTTCGGTTACAGACAGAAAAACCCACAATCTCCATTATAATAAGATATATATAATATATATATATATATATATATATATATATATATATATATATTAACAAGTCATCCACAGACACGGGTCTCGGCATTTCACGCCTCTTCAGTGTGGCTTGACACAACTATCTTTGGCTAGGGTCGAACTCAGAATTGGCAGCCTGATATATAATCCCCTCGTCCACTGACGGCGGGACTGGTGCTTTTAAACTATTAAGTACATAGGTTTGTTTATGTATTTTACGGTCACTGAGAGATCGAATTTCCGGAAAACGATCATTGCTTATCTCTCTCTCTCTCTCCTCTCTCTCTTTCTCTCTCTCTATCAATATATATATATATATATATATATATATATATATATAATATACCAAGCGTGTTGGTAGATCCTTGCGGAGAGAAAAAAACCAGCAGAAAGTAAAAAAAAATATACTACCAAACATCAACCAGGAAGAAAAAATTTTTTGAAAAATGAAAGGACCATGATAGTCGTACCAACAAAAAATATTCTATTGGTACAGTATTTAGCCAAAAGAAAAAACAATTTATATGTATATATATGTATATAAGTTATATCTATATATTCATATAACCGCTAGGAGAAAGCTAATAAGTAAAAAGTGCTCGATACCTAAGTAGAGCAAAAAATCTGACTCATATATGAGTCAGATTTTAGCCCTGAAGAGCTTTATGCGAAACTAATAGTAGGCTCGTCTGACTCATTAGATTATCATTATATATATATATATATATATATATATATATAGAGAGAGAGAGAGAAGAGAGAGAGAGAGAGAGAGAGATGTGAGATATACAAAATTTGGTAGTAAGGGATGATTGTATATGTGATATCACACTGTATTATTATTGTATGATCCAGTATGTATAAATACAGTGAATCTTTAAATCACGACAGAGAGCTCAATGTATAATAATCTTTTTAGATTATATACAGAGCAATATTTATCTTAGAAAGGAAGGAAACACTCAACACTGTTATTCCATAATAAATTTATTTCGACCAAAATTGGGGCCTTTATAAATCTAAGTTGATTTAACAAAGTTTATTATGGAAGAACGGTGTTGAATTTTTCTTTTCTTTCTTTCAAAGATATATAATATATATATTATATATATATATATATATATATATATATATATATATATATATATATATATATTATAGAGTGTGTTTTTCTGTCTGTATGTTTTATATCTATCTATTATGTTTAACTATCTATCTATGAATATACATATATATGTATATCTTCTTATAATGGAGAGTGTGTTTGTCTGTCTGTAACCTAAATTATATCGCAACTTAAGTCACAATTCCCTCAGTTATTTACATCACATTCTCCATGATTTGATTTTATTCAAACCTCAAATATTAATAAAATTGTTTACATTATTAATACAGTTGACCATATATCTACATACTATTAACATGCAATTGTATTTATATATACAACAAAATACCGGTTTACAGTGTGAACGGGAAGGCTAATTTGCATATTGATATTAAAAATTTGATTTTAATAAATATGTGCTTAGTATTATTGATTTCTAATTGTTTGGTTTTATCTTAATGAATATGAGCAATAATCTTGGGGATAAATCTTAAAAGAATTGTATTAACAAGAAGGAATACATTTAATTTTATTCTCTACTTACCATTTAACTAAATAGTTAAAACAGGAAAATTTAGCAATGAAAGACGAAAGTGATGGAAGAGTAAATATCAATTGTTCTATTTTTCGATTATACGCACCTCTGTTTCAAATGTTTTTATCTGCATTAATATTTAGTTCCATTAGTCTTTCTAATTGAATATGATATTTTATTACATTAAAATTTAATGCTAGTGTACATAATTCTGTTTATCTATCAATATATCTAACACATTGTGGTCATCTATCTATCTATCTATCTATCTATCTATCTATTTATCTATTTCATGTTTCTTATATATCAACCTAAATAGCAAGATAATGTACCAATTATTTTGTTCATATTTCTACGATGTATCAAAAAAAAAGGTTTGAGCCGGAAGTTGTATGAAAGGGACTATTATTCTGATCACTTCTTTTTGTTGCTATCATCATCATCACCATGATTATGAAAATCTTTATTACATTAACATTATTGATTTAAACTAAAGTTATCATTCTTACCTGTCGTCATCATCATCATCATCACCATCATCAGAAAAAAATCATTTTTATCTTATCCATTAATCCAGACTTAATTTACTTTTTAAGCCATAATCATCATCATCATCATGAGAAGTGTAAAACATTTTTGTCTTATCCATTAATCCATATAAAATTTCATCATTTTTAGGCAATAGGTATCATCTCAGATCATCAATCAATCATCTCAATAAGTAAAACCATTTAATCTATAGTTTTCTGGGACCGTTTTCTATAACTTAGCAGATACGAAAAGGAAGGAAGCACTTTCCGCAGGATTCATGCTTGCTTGGAGTGTTAATTTTTATTACAATCTTCTTTTCTGGTTTGGTAGGAACGGGGTAATGATTTCTTCAGAAGTATGCAATTGTTATAAATCTGCTTGCATAACAGTTGTCAATTAAGATTTATGAGCTGTACATAGATCATAGATATATAGATAGAATGAAGATAGATATGAGAATAAAGCATATATATATATAGTTATATATATATAATATTACATACTAGTCAAAATATCAATAGCATCCTTCCGGGTGCAAAGTATTTGAATCTTAACACTAATAAAATTCATATTAAATTAGAAAGCAAATAAAACGAGATAAGAATACAGATAAAAACAGATTTGAAACAGAGGGGGTATAATTAAAAGATTGAAACAGAGGAGATAAATAAAAAATGGAACAACTGAAACTTACTCTTCCATCACTCTCCGCTTGATATTCATTGTCGACCTTTTTTCTAATTTTAAGTATTTAGTTAAAGAGGAAGTAAAGAATAAAATTACATCTTAGCTTTTGTCTTGTTAATGGATTTCATTTAAGATTCATTGAAGAGATTTCGCTTATATTCATAAAATAAAACCAAACAGTTAGGAAATAAATATTACTAAGGCACATATTATTTAAATTCGCATTTTGTTTATATTTAATATAGCAAAATTAACCTTCCCGTTCACATTTGAAACCGCCTTATTTGTTGCTATATATGAAATACAATGTCCATTGTATTAGTATTGTAGATATTGTTAACAGTATTAATGATGTAAAACAATTTATTCAATAATTGAGGTTTACCAATAAAAAAAAAAATCGTGAGAATGTGGACAATAATAACTTTAAAGAATTGTGACTTGAGTAGTAATGTAGTTTCGGCTTACAGACGAAAGACACACAATCTCACATTATAATAGATAAGTATAATCATAATAGATATATCTTCTTATTATTAATAATTGTGTGTTTGTCTGTCTGACGCCGAAACTATATCACGTACTCAAGTCGTACATTCCCCTTCGCTCGTATTTACCATCACATTTCTCGCATGATTCTATTTATATTTCAAACCCTCAATTTAATAAAATTGCCTTCCACCCTTGTATTAGTGATTGTCCATATCTAGATGATATTTACCGCAGTAACCCCACTTGTTACGGTCAGGCACAATAGTCCGCTATACACGTGGGAACCACCCACAAACCGAAGCTCATGGAATGGCATAGGTGCAAAAATTGCGTCGATCCCGCTCGATTCCCCCCTCAAGTGGGGCGCCTCAGCACTGCCATAAAACCCACCTTGCCCCTTTAAAATCGAGCGGGCAGGTGGTCGCCTGGGGGCATTGCCCTGGGATCCGACGCTCATGAAATTCGCTAAAAGATCGAGGGCCGAACCACTGGACCCGCGTTGGCCGAAGTCTTGCATACAAAAACATGCAATTGTATTTATAATACAAAATAGTCGGTTACATGTGTGAACAGGAAAGCTAATTTGCAATGATATTTAGAAAGTTTAATTTTATTAGAATATGCGCTTCGCTATTATTGAATCTAATTGTTTGTTTTTTTCTAATGAATATGTTGCAAAAACTCGGGGATAAATCTTAAAAGAAATCTAATATTATAAATAAATCAACCTAAGTAATTATCTCATTCCTCTATTACTTCCTATTTAAAATAGGAATAGTTACCAATTAGCGAAAACTTCAACAATTAAACAGAGGAGCTGATGAAAATGAGGAAGACTTGAGTTTCACAAGTTGTTCTATTCTTCGATATACCCACAAAAATTCAAATCATTTTATTTGGATTCTTTATTTATTTCAGAAAGTATTTCAAATTTAACAATATCATTACATTAAAATTCAAGAATACTTCCACCCGAGGGTGCATATATTGCTAATATTACTAATAATAATATATATAACATCTAATATATTATATATATATATTATACATATATATTAGTAACGGCCGGGTAGCTCAGCGTTATGAGCGTTCGGTTAGAAACACAAGGTCCTAGTTCGATGACCGGTCCTCGCCAACTCAGCGTATGAGTAGCGCTAGGATACTGTGCGGTAAAGTAAGAGCTGATGTAGTGTGCGCCCACCCTCACCTGTCTAAAAACAATCTCCTTGGTTCTCAGCACTATTTGAAAACGAGGGACTATACTCCCTTGCTGACTGGCTGATTTACCGACTTTAGGGCCACCCCGACGACTTACTTTTTTAATATTATAATATCTATATATATAAATATATTAATATTATTATATATAATATTATATATATCTATATTAATCAATGCAGATTGTGGGTTTTTATGTCTGTGAAACCGAAACGTATAATCTACTGATTCAAGCACAATTCCCTTGATTTACGTCACATTCTCCATTGATTTTATTTTTTTAAAACCTAATTATAATAAAATCTGTTTTTACATCATTAAGCTGCTTGAACCATATCTACAACTAAATAACATGTAATGTCATTTATCAGATACAATCACCAATAGCGGTTTACCAGTGTGGAACCGGAAAGCTAATTTGCATATTTGAACTTTAAAATTTGATGTTAATAAATATATGGCTTAGTATTATTGATTCAATTGTTGTTATATTAATGAATATGAGCCAAAAATCCGGGGATAAATCTTAAAAGAAATCTATTAACAAGAAGAAATCAACTGTCAATTTATCTTACTTCTCTATTGTAACTAAATATTAAATTAGGAAATTACCAATAAAGCACGGGCAGTAAAGTGCCAAAGATTGGAGAAAAGTCTATCTTCACAATTGTTTCCAAATCATTTTATCTGATTCTTATCGTTTCATTACCACCTTTTCTAACGTTCATCACTATAGAATCCCTATATTAAAACTTAAAAACTTGACCCGGAAGGGTGCAAATTTCTAGTATATATACATACTTAGTATATATATATAATTATTATATAATATATATATATAAATATATAGAACACCAGATATATATATATACATATACTATTAATATATATATATATTTGCTCACGCAGGTAGATAATTATATAATACTTAATAGAAGAGAGAGAGAGAGATGGAGAAAGAGAGAGAGAGGTTAGTTATGAACGAGTAGCTGTCACTCACCAACGTCCATAATACTCGGGTCTTCCTACTAGTTAAACGTCTGCTGTAATCCTCTTGAAGTATCATGACCAATAATTTATATTAGCCGAACAATTACACACAGAGGACTCTTTAATAGATAGATAGATAAGGAGATAGATGAGATAGATCAGAAGTATAAGGGCTGCTATTAATAGGATCTAGTGGAATAAAATAGTTGATTGGAAAAGAAGAATGCTTTCGAAAATGAATGGAAATTTCTCCTTTAATCGATATCCGTCTTATACTTATGATGTGATATGATGATGCTTATTGCTAAAACTAGGAATTGATGTCCGGATTAATGGAATANATGTAAATTGAGAGGCGGGCGCACTAATCAACTATTGCAGGGTCTGTTGGGTTACGGGGTTGCGCAGCAGAGAAAAAGGAGGTAACCCGCGGTGAAGCGAGAGCGACACGATCATAACGTCTGCGCCACTTTGCCTCCCTCGTGCCGCTGCTGTCACTTGCGCGCACCCCACCCGACCTAACACTAAGACGACTCTGTCCGTCTCTCGTCACCTACTTCGCACACTCAACAAGGAGGCACGGGTTTAGTTCAGTCGGTTTGAGGGCGTTCGGCTAGAAATCCAACGAAGGTATATAGTTCGATACCGGTCCTCGCAACAACACAGCGTATGAGTAGACATGGATCTGTCCGTGCGGTAAGTAAGGAGCTGAGTGTAGGTGTGGCGCTTCCACTCAAGAATGCCAACAATCTCCTTGGTCTAGTGCTGATTGAAAAAGGGGATAGAACTCTCTCGCTGACTGGCTGATACCGACTTTAGGCCGCCGCCGATGACTTATACTTTAATATATGATTTGATGGTCAGAAATAAACCAACACATTCCATCTTATCACTGAGTAACAATTAACTTTGACCGCGCTTTTAATCCACCAAGACGCAATGTATTCCACCTTCCACCATTGGTCGAAACCTGTTTGGACAATCCTGATTGTGGGCTGCAGCAATATAAACCCGCTATGTTTTTTCCATCCTTGCGAGTTTCTCCAACCACAACGAGTTGCACCTTGCTATACTCGAGGCACTCCTCATCAAAAGATTCTCATTCCCGCTCTTTGGCATACAAAAACAATTTGTATTCCTTTACTCTATTAAAGAACATACCGTTTTTGAATCCTACCCACATGAAGAAGGTAGCTTGTGAAACACACAACACGACACACACACACACACACATATATATATATATGTATATATAAATACACTTGCCTAATCTATATCTGATATATAATATTATTATACACCACACACACACACACAACAACACACATATATATAAATATATATATATATATTATAATATATATAAATTCACTCCAATATAAAGAAAAAAGGTTAGGATGCTAATAGAAAATAGAATAGAACACTATTAGAATACAATGGAATAATATAGAAAGGTTAGGGTACAGTAGAAAATAGAATAGACCTTAGAAGCAAATAGAATTGATATTTAAAATAGAATGGATAACTACAGAAATAAATTGGATTATTAATAATAAAATAGAATAAAATAAACACTGATAGAGACAGAATGGATACTAATAGAAAACTAGAATAAAATATTATAGAAATTAAAAATAATACTAATAGAATAAAATAGAATAAGATATTTAGGAATATAAAAAAAGTGCTCTAGAAAATAAGAATAGAAAAGTATACAAAATAGTAATATATACTTAATAGAAAGAGTTTAGGATGCTATAGAAATAAAATAGGAACTACAGAAATAGAAAAGTGATACTCTAAAAGAATGTTTAAGGATACGGTAAAGCAAATCGATATATAAATTTATATGAAATAGAATTATATACTAACAGAAAAGTTAAGATAGCTATAGAAAATAGAATAGAAAACTAACAGAAATACAATATGATAGCTATAGAAATTAGGATAGGTAGAAAATAGAGATAGAATACCGTATACGAATAGAATAAGTACATATAGAAAAAGGTTAAGTGGTATAGAATAGAACATACAGAAAATACAATAGAAATACTATAAAAGGTTAGGATACGGTAGAAATAATAGAATAGTAGGTCGAATATGAATAATATACTACAGGAAAAAGGTTAAAATACTATAGAAACGATAGGAATAGAATAGCCTTATAAACAAAATAGAATATATTACTATAGAAAAAGGTTAGGACACACAGATAAATTAGAAATAGGATATTCTAAAAGGTTAGGTACGGTAGAAAATAGAATAGAATATTTACGAATAAATATACCACTATAGAAAAAAAAGTTAAGTACTATTATAAAAATAGAATAGGACACTACAGAAAAATGAAATAAGGATACTATTAAAAAAGTTAGGATCGGTAGAAAAATAGAATAGAAATAATTTACGAAATAAAATATACAGCTTGAAAAATGGTTCAAGAACTGGAGTAGTAAAAATTTTAGAAATAGGACACTACCATGAATCCGCCAAAATAAGGATATCTATAAAAAGCTACCGCGCCATACGGCTCAGAAAATAGAATAGAAATATTACTCTTAGCGCAAATAAATATTAACCCATAGAAAAGAAGGTTACGATACCTATACACAAAATATGAAATAGGACCAGCTAACAGAAAAGTGAAATAAGGATAACTATAAAAAAGATATTGGATTAGCGGTCCAAAGATAGAATATAGATATTTATAGGAAATAAAATATATATATAGAATAAAAGGTTACGAATACTATAGAAATAGAATAAGAACACTACAGAAAATAATAAGATATCTTATAAATGGTTAGTATACGGTTAGAAATAGAATAGAATAGTATATCGAAATAGAATATATACTATATGGAAAAGGTTAAGATTACTATAAAAGTATAGATAAGGACATACAGAAAATAAATAGGATATTCTAAAAGGTTAGGATACAGTAGAAAATAGAATAGAATAATATACGAAAAATAAAATATACACTATAGAAAAAGGTTACGATACTATAAAAAAAAATAGAATAGGACACTACAGAAAAATGAAATAGGATAGTATAAAAAGTTAAGGATACGGTAGAAATAGAATAGATAATTTAACGAAATAAAATATACTCACTGAAAAAAGGTTAAGATACTATAAAATAGAATAGGACACTACAGAAATAAAATAGGATATCTAAAGGTTAGGATACAGTAGAAAATAGAATAGAATCTAATTTACGAAATAAAATATACACTATAGAAAAAAGGTTAAGATCACTATAAAAATAGAAATAGACACTACAGAAAATGATGAATAAGGATACTATAAAAAGTTTTTGGATACGGTAGAAATGAATATATATTATAGGAAATAAAATATATACTATAAAAAAGGTTACGATACTATAGAAAATAGAATATAGAACACTACAAGAAAATACAATAAGATACTATAAAATGGTTAGTATACGGTAGAAAATAGAATAGATAAGTATACGAAATAGAATATATACTATAGAGAAAAAGGTTAGGATGCTATTAAAAAATAGAATAGGACACTATAAAAGATGGATACGGTAGAAAATAGAATAGAATAGTATACGAAATAGAATATATACTATAGGAAAAAGGTTAGGATGCTATAAAAAAATAGAATAGGACACTATAAAAGATGGATACGGTAGAAAATAGAATAGAATAGTATACAAAATAGAATATATACTATAGAAAAATGTTAGGATGCTATAAAAAAATAGAATAGGACACTACAGAAAATAGAATAGGATATTCTAAAAGGTTTGGATATGGTAGAAAATCGAATCGAATATTATACGAAATAGAATATATACTATAGAAAAAAGGTTAGGATGCTATAGAAAATAGCATAGAACACTACAGAAAATACAATAAGGATACTATAAAAGGTTAGGATACGGTAGAAAATAGAATAGAATCTTAAAGCCAAATAGAATTGATATCATAAAAATAAAAGAAGCAAAAGCCACAATACTATCTTATTTTTAAGGAAAGCAAGACGACATGACAAATGAGTTCAAAGAGAAAAAAATATTGAAGAGAATAAAAGAAATGTTGGGAAGATCTCAGTGGGAATATAATAACTATGAAATAGGGACAAAGATATGCAGTAGTGAAAATAAAATGAAAGAAATAAATCCTGGTATATAAGAGAAACACAAAAAAGTACTAAAAAAAAGAAAAGAAATAGAAAAAAGAAAGAGAGAGAGAGAGAGAGAGAGGGAGAGAGAGAGAGAGAGAGAGAGAGAGAGAGAGAGAAAAGAAGAAATTAGAGAAAAAAGAAAAAGAAAGAAAGTACAGCTAAAAATTATAACAATCGATCTTTTCTTTTTTTTTTTTCATTTCAGATAACCAAATATTTACGCATGCGTAAAGACAGCGTTCCACTCTATTTGCTTCCGCAATCTTCGTCCATTTTTTTTCTCTCGTTGTAACTAAATCAAAACGCAAAAAGGAAGAGCTGTAATTTACTCAGGATATCAAGAAAACACAGAACTAGTTATGTTACTTATATTTTTTATTTATTTATTTTTTATTTTATTTTGTTTATTTATTTATCTTCTTTCTTTCTTTATTTGTTTATTTATCGTTAATATGTGCCCACACTCGGAAGCCATTTTTGTTTTTCAAGTGTCTAGAGAGAAAGCGTCTCGTCTGAAGAAGGGAATACAAGATTATTAAGTTTTTTTTCCCTGAAATCTGATATTCTCTCAGCTTTAATGATTTGTCTTTCTCAAATTTCTTACTTTATTTATTTATTTTTTTTTTTGTAGCGATTTTCCCCAGAAGTTAATGCTACAAAGAGAGGAATATCCTCAGTAACAAGCAAGTAGGAGGTAAATAAATCCCTAATCGAACAACAGCATTGACAGAGACGGCAAAAATAAGAGAAACACCTTGCTCGTATCTGAAGTAGGAAGAAATAGTCTTATACATATTGTCATGTTGTGACCATGATTTTATTTTTATTTAAACTTCAATTATTAATAAAATTGTTTTACATTATTAATACTGTTGGCCTTATCTACATTGTATTTACTTCGTACCCCACTTGTACGGGTCAGGCACAAGTCCCTATTAACGTGGGACCACCCACAAACCGAAGCTCATGGGTGGCAGGTGAAAAATTGCGTTCGATCCCGTCGGCATTCCCCCTCAAAGAGGGCGCCTCAGGTGCTGGGCAATAAACCAGCCCGCCCCTTTAAATCAAGGGGGCAGGATAGCCCTGGGTACGACGCTATTAACTTGTAAAGATCCAGGGCCGAAGCCACTGGACCACCAGCCCGTTGGCCAGATCTACATACTAATAACGTGCAATTATATTTTATATATACAACAAAATGGCGGTTTACAGTGTGAACGAGAAGGCTAATTTGGCATATTGATATTAAAAATCTGATTTTAATAAATATGTGCTTGGTATTATTGATTTCTAATTGTTTGTTTTTATTTTGATAAATATGGCAAAAATGTTAAAGAAATCCATTAACAGGAAGAAGTAACTGTAATTTTGTCATTACTTCCTAATTTAACTACTTAGTTAAATTAGGAATATTTAGCAATGAAAGGCGGGAGTGATGAAAAATGATCTTCTATAATATAGTTCAATAAACACGATGGCTCTCGATTACATTAAGAAAGTTCCCGAGTTCGAAAGGAAGGTTCCCGAAGTCCAAGAAGGTTCCCGAGTCCGACAAAGAAATACCTGAAGATGGTCGGAGGGCATATCGGCCCGAAACGTTGTACAAATAACAATGAAGATGGGGACAATAGTCCGAATAACGCAGATAATACTAAACTTCATAAATAAATAAATATAAATGTTTTCGGCATAAAATAACCCAACAAGTGTTGACCTACCGTAAAATCCAACCAGCAAGCCATTACACCGTTGAAGGCGCCCAGTGGTTGATTGCTTTGTGAAAGAACGTATACAGACATGGATTACACAGTCCTACGTACACCGAGTGTGTTTCTCTGGATTATAAAACCTTAATCTCTTTTAAATCCAAGGTCAGCGAGTATCTTAGACGTCATAATCCCTCCCTGTTTATCCAAACATTTAGTAGTCAAATGTTTCGGAATATTTTGGCGCGTGCTTGTTTGTGGAGTGTATACCACGTGACCGAAGCCGTTCAATCTGTTGTTGGTAATATCGTGAGAGTTAATACACTGGCACGTTGTGTACTGCTTCACATTCTGTGTGATTTGAAGGTCGCACAGATGAACGAACAAGGCATTCTAATTCAAGGATTTGTGGTTACTTGGTTGTATTTTACGGTATGCCAAACCTTGTTGGGTTATTTCAATGACAAAGAAAATGTTGAAAAAAATAAAAATGTACTTACAATTGAATTCACATTCTGTGTGATTTGAAGGTCGCACAGATGAAGGAACAAGGCATTCTAATTCAAGGATTTGTGTTACTTGGTTGTATTTTACGGTATGCCAAACCTTGTTGGGTTATTTCATGACAAAGAAAATGTTGAAAAAATAAAATGTACTTACAATTGAATTCACATTCTTTGTGATTTGAAGGTCGCACAGATGAAGGAACAAGGCATTCTAATTCAAGGATTTGTGGTTACTTGGTTGTATTTTACGGTATGCCAAACCTTGTTGGGTTATTTCATGACAAGAAAAATGTTGAAAAAATAAAATGTACTTACAATTGAATTCACATTCTGTGTGATTTGAAGGTCGCACAGATGAAGGAACAAGGCATTCTAATTCAAGGATTTGTGGTTACTTGGTTGTATTTTACGGTATGCCAAACCTTGTTGGGTTATTTCATGACAAAGAAAATGTTGAAAAAATAAAATGTACTTACAATTGAATTCACATTCTGTGTGAT
>CM042181.1:908049-913049 GCA_023376005.1 Doryteuthis pealeii | reverse complement strand
TTGCTTTTCAAATGACTTATTTAACTTCTTATATTGTTTTTGAGAGAGAGAGAGAGAGAGAGAGAGAGTCGGCTTCATTAATAAATATTTTTAAGGTCAATATCGTTAAACTGTGGGTGACATTAACTTTGTCCAACCGGTAAATATCAAGCAGGCTTTTTCTACATCTCATGACACCAGATCTTCCCCGCTTCGCCGCCCTAACTAACAGGTGCGTCGCTCGTCAGTTCTCCGGTCCAACTGACACAGGCAAATTCTGTAGCCCAACTCCTATCTGAATCCAAACTAACCTGTTATATAGAGAATCCTAATATCTTCTAGACAATTCCACCAGTTTCAATTTTATTCAACGTGTCATTTAAGGTCACCAGTTCGTCTGAGAAATCGATCAAAAGAATTCTTGTTGCTAAAAAGTCTGAAGAAGACTCTGACTTCTAGACTGGTCGTCTATTAAGCAAGCCAAGAATTGTGGGTTATTGTTTTTTATGGTGATAACGAGAATCCCATTATTTTCTGCTCGCACCCATGAATCTGTTACAGAATGAATCCACTGAAGTTTCATACACTAGTACTTTCTGTACTACTTAATGGCATCATCAGGTGTGAAGTGGTGTGATCTGAATCCAAACTAACCTGTTATATAGAGAATCCTAATATCTTCTAGACAATTCCACCAATTTCAATTTTATTCCAAGTGTCATTTAAGGTCACCAGTTCGTCTGAGAAATCGAAAGAATTATTGTTGCCAAAAAGTCTGAAGAAGTCTCTGACTTCCAGACCGGTTGTCTATCCAACAAGCCCAGAATTGTGAGTTATTGTTTTTTATGGTGATAATGAGAATCCCATTAATTTCTGCTCACACCCATGAATCTGTTACAGGATGAATCCACCGAAGGTTCATACACTAGTACTTTCTGTACTACTTAATGCCATCATCAGGTGTGAAGTGGTGTGATCTTTCCATGGCTCTTTTTAAACAAGTAGCAGTAGGAATAAGTAGGAGGAGGGTTCAAACGTTTATAAGAATGTTATGTGGAATGGTGGGGGAAGAATTGACGGGTAATTATAGGCATTTGAGAATATGTTGGCTGGTTTCGAAGTTGATCATGTTTAAGGTGGGTTTTTATGCATAGGGCTTCGAGTATTTAAATTTTTTTTTTGGGGGGGGGTATAAATGTGTTTTCAGTTAGAATTTTTTGGTAATAAGAGGAGGAGCACGATTTTAAGTGTAGCATGATCAAACGTGTATCAGTTAAATGGAGAGTTAACCGGCCTGACAAAGTCGTCGTTGTGTGACCAATGTACATGCTTTAAACTAGGGGTATTATTATCATTATCATTACTATTAACATTCCGTAGCCCAACTCCTAACTGAATCCAAACTAACCTGTTATATAGAGAATCCTAATATCTTCTAGACAATTCCACCAGTTTCAATTTTATTCCACGTGTCATTTAAGCACTATCAGGACTTATACCCATTGTATCAGGGTCGACGCACTCATTCGTTTACACGCGTATACGTACACGGTTTTGGGGTTTCTGTTTACAACGCACAGGATTCCAGCAGTCACCCTTTTCAGTTAGTCGACCCCAAAAAGGATTCTTCTATACTTTTTCCTGTGGTCAACGGATAACTGTCAGTCAAGGGAGTATCACCTTAAAGGCCGCGCGGTTTTTAGTTATGGTCAATTTGACTTGTGTTTGCAATTATCACCCTCCTTAGGATCTGTCAAGTATCTGTTCACGTTTGTTTGTTTAATGGCTTTCATTCATGATTTCTCGTGCGATTTCTTTAACGTAGTAAAATAAAGATGATGACAGTACTTCTTGCTTTTCAAATGGCTCATTTATTTAATTTCTTCTTATATTGTTCTTGAGAGAGAGAGAGAGAGGAGAGAGAGAGAGAGAGAGAGAGAGAGAGAGAGAGAGAGAGAGAGAGAGAGTCGGTTTCTTTAACACGTGTTTTTCAGCCACTTGCCCTATGACTAACCTCAGCTAAAGTCCCCTTTGTCAAATTCTGCCAAACCGACTGCCCGACCAACTCCACTGCCCCAGGTTCCCTTATTATATAGAAAGGGTGTGGAGCTTTCTAGACTATTCTGGAACTTTTCGAATGTTCTAACTGTTCTACCAAATTGCACGTGTCACTTAAGAGGTCAACGGGTCAACCATCCTTTCTTCTGACACTGACAAACCGATTAAAATAAATTTTAATAGCAAAATCCTAGACTTCCTGGCTATCGAACCGCGTCACAGATGATAATGAGAATTCCATTATCCTCTTGCTCGCCCACTCCCGTAAGGTCTGAGAATCATGCTACATCCTATTAAGGTTCTCTGTGTCTGGCACAAGGCCACAAATATGGTGTTCCCGGGTAAGGCCCGACCATTATGCTACATTTGTTAGAATGAAAAAATGCTGCCCACGCTTACACACACACAGACACACACACACACACACACACACACACATATATATTATATATATATTATATATTGTATATGTATGTATCTTATTATAATGGAGATTGTGGGTTTTGTATGTCTGTAACCGAAACTATATCACTATTCAAGTCACAATTCCCTTAGTTATTCACGTCACATTCTCCATGATTTATTTTTTTAATTAAACCTCAATTATTAATAAAATCGTTATACATCATTAAGACTGTTGACCATATCTACATGATATTTTCCACGTACCCCACTTGTACGGGTCAGGCACAAGGCCCTATTTATGTGGGACCACCCACAAGCCGAGACTCATGGGGTGGCGGGTGAAAAATTGCGTCGATCCCGTCAGCATTCCCCCTCAAGGGGGCGCCTCAGGCACTGGGCAATAAAACCCAGCCCTGCCCATTTAAATCGAGGGGCAGGTGTTGCCTGGGGGGATGGCCCCCCTGGGATCGACGCTGTTAATTATAGCAATGGTCCAGAGGCCGAAGCCACTGTTGACCATATCTACATAGTATTTATCGCGTACCCCACTTGTACGGGTCAGGCACAAAGTCCCTATTAACGTGGGACCACCCACAAGCCGAAGCTCATGGAGTGGCAGGTGAAAAATTGCGTCGATCCCGTCGGCATTCCCCCTCAAGGAGGGCGCCTCATGCACTGGGCAATAAACCCAGCCCTGTCCCTTTAAATCGAGGGGGCAGGTGTTGCCTGGGGGGATGGCCCCCTGGGATCGACGCTATTAACTCGTAAAGATCCAGGGCGGAAGCCACTGGACCCCCGGCGTTGGCCGGATCTACATGATATTTACCGCGTACCCCACTTGTACGGGTCAGGCACAAAGTCCCTATTAACGTGGGACCACCCACAAGCCGAAGCTCATGGAGTGGCAGGTGAAAAATTGCGTCGATCCCGTCGGCATTCCCCCTCAAGGGGGGCGCCTCAGGCGCCGGGAAATAAACCCAGCCCTGCCCCTTTAAATCAAGGGGGCAGGTGTTGCCTGGGGGGATGGCCCCCTGGGATCGACGCCATCAATTATAGCACTCCCCACCCGTTGGGCGGGGCTACATACTAATAACTTGCAATTGTATTTATATATACAAGAAAATAGCGGTTTACAGTGTGAATTGGAAGGCTAATTTGCATATTGATCTTAAAAATTTGATTTTAATAAATATATGCTTAGTATTATTGATTTCTAATTGTTTGGTTTTATCTTAATGAATATGAGCAAAAATCTCAGGGATAAATCTTAAAAGAAATCCGTTAAGAAGAAGAAATAACTGTAATATCATTCTTTACTTCCTATTTTAACTAAACAGTTAAATTAGGAAAATTTACCAATGAAAGACGGGAGTAAGGGAAAATGATGGAAGAGTTAATTTCAAAGTTGTTCTATTTTTCAATCATACCCCCTCTGTTCCAAATATTTTTATCTGAATTCTTATTCAGTTTCATTAGCCTTTCTAATTTAACATGATATTTTATTATATTAAAACTTAAATACTTGCACCCGGAGGGTGCATATATTTGCTAGTATATATAAGTAAAAGAAAAAAGAAACGTATTAAAAAGACGCTTAATTCTCCTAAATCCGTTCTCGTCTATTCCTTCCCAGACTTCCACTCGATTATATAATCGTAATCCAAATTTCAATTTGCATCGGGCTTCTTGCATAATTCCGACAGACTGCTTTCTATGGCTTTTTCTCTCTTTCAAACACAGAATTCGATTAATTCATTCATTATTATTATTATTATTATTATTATTATTATTATTATTATTATTATTATAACAAATAACTTGGCTATATAGTAAAAGTAATTAAAAACCCTAACGTCGAATATATAATACCGTTTAGTCTCACTCAAATTATCCAATAATAATATAATAATAATAATAATAATAATAATAATAAGTCTTTTATTATAACTAGCAAATATATGCACCCTCCGGGTGCAAGTATTTAAGTTTTAATATAATAAAATATCATATTAAATTCGAAAAGCTAAAGAAACTGAATAAAAATGCAGATAAAAAGATTTGGAACAGAGGGGGTATGATTGAAAAATAGAACAACTTTGAAACTAACGCTTCGATCATTTTCCGTTACTCCCGTCTTTCATTGATAAATTTTCCTAATTTAACTATTTAGTTAAAATAGGAAGTAAAGAATAATATTACAGTCATTTCTTCTTGTTAATGGATTTCTTTTAAGATTTATCCCTGAGATTTTTGCTCATATTCAATAAGATAAAACCAAACAATTAGAAATCAATAATACTAAGCATATATTTATCAAAATCAAATTTCTAATATCAATATGCAAATTAGCCTTCCCATTCACACTGTGAACCGCTATTTTGTTGTATATATAAATACAATTGCATGTTATTAGTATGTATATATGGTCAAGAGTCTTAATGATGTAAAACAATTTTATTAATAATTGAAGTTTAGAAAAAATAAAATCATGGAGAAATGTTGATGTAATAATGAAAGCAATTAGCAGACAGGAATTGCGGGATTCGAGTTCAGAAATT
>CM042181.1:901314-907949 GCA_023376005.1 Doryteuthis pealeii | reverse complement strand
ACCCACCCCAAAAGAGAGAGATGAATGTCCGAATGCTGATACTGATGTTTACTACACGTAAATGTCACTGAATAATTTTACTACTATAAATGCAGTTGGAAGTGATTTACTAATAAATGCACTGGAAGTTTACCTATATAAAATGCATTGGGAAGTAATTTACCTTATAAAATGCATTGGAAGTAACGTACTGACATAAAGCACTTGAGAAGTAAGTTTTAGACCTACAGTAAATCTTTGGGACAACTGATTTTCTACATAACTGCATTGAAAGTAATTTTACTATAATAAATGCCATTGGAAGTAATTATTAAGCCGAGCGGATAAGATGCATTGGAAGTAATGTTTACGTATATAAAATGCAGGGCTGGAAGTGTACTAAAATGAGCTTGGGAGTAATTTTTACTATATATAAGATGAACTTCATGGAAATAACGTTACTGGGATAAATGCATTGGAAGTAATTTTACTACATAAATGCTTTGGAAACTGAAGTTTACTACATAAATGCATTGGAAGTAATTTTACTACATAAAATGCATTGGAAGTACATTTTACCTATATTGCAATTGGAAGTTTCTACATAAATGCATTGGAAGTAATTACTAAATAAATGCATTGACATAATGCTTACTACATAAATGCATTGGAAGTAATTTTACTACATAAATGCATTGGAAGTAATTTTATATACTAAATGCATTGGAAGTAATTTTACTACATACTATATTAAATGCATTGGAAGTAATTTTACTACATAAATGCATTGGAAGTAATAAGTACATAATATGCATTGAAGTAATTTTACTACATAAATGCATTGGAATAATTTATACTAATAAATGCATTGGAATGCATTGGAAGTATTTTACTACATATAAATGCATTGGAAGTGATTTTACTACAAATGGAAGTAACCTCACCATCAAATCTGAATTCAGCTGCACCCCCAAATTAGGTTATCACAGCTATTTGTGTGCTTGCCTCAATTTCTTTGTAAACCAGTGTTATTAAACAAGCAATGTCCAGAAATGCATTGGAAGTAATTTTACTACATAAATGCATTGGAAGTAATTTTACTACATAAATGTATTGGAAGTAATTTTACTACATAAATGTATTGAAGTAATTTTACTACATAAATGCATTGGAAGTAATTTTACTACATAAATGTATTGGAAGTAACCTCACCATCAAATCTGAATTCAGCTGCACACCCAAATTAGGTTAACACAGCTATTTTTGTGCTTGCCTCAATTTCTTTGTAAACCAGTGTTATGAGACCAAGAAACCTATGTGCGAAAAGTAACTATACACTTTGTGATTTTATCTTTATCATTACGTAAAGATTATTGAGACATCTTTTACATCCAACAGAACTGAACGAAAATTGCAGGGGATCGAGTGGAAGAGGCCTGAACGAAGGTTGATATACAATTAAACAAAGATTGGTCGGTTGGTTGAATTTTAAGGCATGTCAAGCATTATTGGGGTATTTTATGGAGACGAAGTTTTGTTTTAAGAGAAGGGGAAAGAAAAAATCGTGAGAGAGAGTTAAATCAATATTATTATACTTTTTACATATTGAATGAATGGACCGGGTTAGCTCAGTCGGTAGAGCGTTCGGCTGGAAACCACAAGGTTCTAGTTCGATACCGGTCCTCGTCAACTCAGCGTATGAGTAGCACAGGGATCTGTGCGGTAAAGTAAGAGCTGATGGTAGGTGTGGCGCTCCACCTCAGATGCTAAAACAATCTCCTTGGTCTAGCGCTCATGAAAAGGGGATAGACTCCCTCGCTGACTGGCTGATGCCGACTTTAAGCCGCCCCGACGACTTTTTTTACATATTGAATTATTCAGCAATAGTTCTTAAGTAACATATCAACCGTTGTAAGAATTTAATTGTCATACTGTGGTATATCCACAAAGAGGCTTCCACCAATCACTATCTCAAATATAGTTTTAATAGTCTAAATAATCCTCGGTGTCTTATGGGTATCCTCTGTGGGAGAGGAAAAATCTAAGGGAGAAAATCCTGACAGAACTTTGACACGGCTTGGACTTCGTTAGGCAGTTTAGTGTGTAAAATACTATCAGGCAACACCTCACCTGCAGACGAACTGACGCTGAATGTATTGATACACCATTTCTTCGGCTCACGTCAGCGAGGCGAGGCGGGTGCATGTCACGTGGCAACACAGGGTCTCTATAAATCTTGCTCAGACATTTTCTGACCTGGAGGGGAAACTCCTGTGAGGACACAGCATGGATATATTCACAGGTCCTGCTAGTTCAAAAATACTAATAGATACGCGTCCTGCGCCCCTGACGCACAAGAGGGACGCAGTCCAATTGTATCCATGCATCCCAATGTTTTTCTTATTGTTGTATACCCTTTTCTTACGACCGGCTTTGGTTCTATCTTCTAACATCTTGGATATCTTCTAATGTCTGGACTTTCTTGGGGACTTCGGGTCTGGTTTCTGTTATAGATTTCTCCTGATCAGAAGCCCTGTGTCATTGTTAGTTTTTAGGTAATAAACACAAGACTTCGATTCACTTTTGATCTTATTTTATTGTTAATCCCCAAACCAGACGTCTGCGCAGATCCTTACATCCTACGAACTCGGCTCCTACTTGCTGTCTTAAACTTACTATCCTTAAACCGGAAGACAGGGTCTTCCATGCCTACCGGTTCTCACGATTTATCCCCGGAAGGCAAGGTGAGAGTGAGGTCAAGCGCCGTCACTCACTCTCAAGGCCATCAGCTGCACTAATCGCCATTCTGTTTCTACACTACCTTATATAAGTATTAGGGATCTAATAATTATGTAACATTATTTCTTCTTCACTATTTCAAGCTAACTGTAAATACATTTCGATAGTTTCTTAGAAACAAAAATACAAGGTAGGATTTAGACGGTTTTAATTGGAACCCATAAATTTTATAAAGCAAATTTGTGTCCCAGGACGCAATAAATCAAAAACCTATCAGTATCACAGTTCGTGTATTAATAATTTTGATGGGTATTATGCTTAAACCTAATTAGATATTCTTTTCATCGTAGCTCAATCGAGTTGTCAATTCTACGGCAACCATTTTATTATATTTCTTTTTTTGGACAGTGAATTAAAAGCGATGTGCAAGATTAAGTGCCAATAGAATTAGGAAGATCAAGGATAATACTAGTCAAAATTATCAATATTAAAGATCGTTATGTAATGAAAATATTAAATGACATAACACAATTATTCCTTTTTTTTAAATCCAAAATGGTGGTTCCTTCGTGAATGGGGACCAGCGGGCGCCATTTTGAATTACGAATTGTGGCCGAAAACTAATCCGGAAATGTTCTGATTGAAAGATAATTTTCAGAGATATTTGAAAAAAATAAATAATAAATAGATTATCGATTTGGCCTAGGTCCGGATTTAAATCAAGGATCTAAAAGACTAAAATAAACAGGGCTTTTATCCAAATAAACTTCTTTAATTAATTTAAATTCAGAAACACATAATTAATCGTTTCCTTTATCGATAGAGATGATATTCGGGGATTTCAAAACAAGATTATGCGGTCAACATGACTTGCAGAAGAGTCATTCAGTCAGTTAGTTGGATTTAGCTTGAGTTTGAGTTTTGTTTAACGGCATATCAACCTCTGTGGGTCATTTAATGCCAAAAAGGTTATTTTGGATTTCAGACTTTAAAGTAGTGGTTCTATGGAGATAATTGGTTATGTTCTGTTATATTTTGTTGAAAAGGTTGCTTTTTTTTAATAAAATTTAAAATGTTTTCAGGGTTTGTATTCTTGAAGATGTCTTTCAGGTTTCTAGTTTGATAGTAATTTGTGCGGATATGTTTAAGTCTGTTACAATTGGATTTAGCGGCATGTTGACCCTTTTTGGGTTATTTTATACCGAAGATATTTTGTTTTATTCGTTCTTACTGGGTACATATTTTTTTAAACTCAATTTTTTAATCAAATGTTTCCTTTATCGATAGAGAAGATATGGGATTTGAAAACAAGCTGCTCGGGTCAACATGACGTGCAGAAGAAGATTCAGTCAGTAAGATGGATTTTACGGCATGTCAATCTGTGTTGGGTCATTTTATACCGAAGATATTTTGTTTTATTCATTCTTCAAGGGTACACAATTTTATTTCTCTGGATTTTTTAGACGAGGCTTGATGATTAGTATTATTTAGATTATTCGGACTATTGTCCTCATTTTTATTGTTATCTACACTATTTCTCTGAATTTTTGAGATGAGGCTTGATAATTAGTATTATCTGCGTTATTCGGACTATTGTCCTCATCTTTATTATTATCTACACTATTTCTCTGAATTTTTGAGATGAGGCTTGATAATTAGTATTATCTGCGTTATTCGGACTATTGTCCTCATCTTTATTGTTATCTACACTATTTCTCTGAATTTTTGAGATGAGGCTTGATGATTAGTATTATTTCGATTATTCGGACTATTGTCCTTATTTTTATTGTTATCTACACTATTTCTCTGAATGTTTGAGATGAGGCTTGATAATTAGTATTATTTGCGTTATTCGGACTATTGTCCCCATCTTTATTGTTATTTGTACAACATAAGGGCAGATGGGATGAAATTAGAATAATAGATAGAGAAGAACATTGGAAGAGAAGACGCCTCAAAGAATCAGCTCATATGATAGGCTGTAGTGGGTTGTTAAGTAAACTGAGCATAAAAATGAATACAATATGGGAACCCATAATTAAAAATGGCTACATCGGATTTTTAAAAAAAATGTACAAATAACAATAAAGATGAGGACAATAGTTCGATTAACGCAGATAATATTAATTTTTTTAATTAAAGATTTCCTTTATCGATAGAGATGATATTATGGCATTTTAAAACAAGATGTTGGGTCATCATGACTTGCAGAAGAATCAGTCAGTTAGTTGGATTTTGCGGCATGTCAACCCTTGTTGGGTCATTTTATGCCGAAGATATTTTGTTTTGTTCATTCTTCATGGGTACGCAATTTTTTAAAAACTTAATCTTTTTATTTCTCTGAACGTTTGAGATGAGGCTTGAAGATTAGTATTATCTGCGTTATTCGGACTATTGTCTCCATCTTTATTGTTATTTGTACGTTTCGGCCGATATGCCCTCCGGCCTTCAGTTATTTCTTGTCGGACATATTAAATTTGAGTCAGGATTTAGCATGTAATTCAAATATTAATGTCTGATTTTTGTTTACATATTATATCAGATTTAGAGATTAATATATATGATCTTTTGATGAAACTGTAGTATGGATTCACGTTCTGTATTTTTTAACAAAATTATAAATTGTAAGGGTGCGAGGTCAGCAAAATTCTTAAGGGTGCGGGAATAGAAAAAGGTTGAGAACCACTGCTCTAGATGGTATTCAGTGTCCATACAGAGCTGGTTAATATGTGTTTTTGCTGGTCGGCCAATACCAGTGTGTATTTCTAAGAGTCCATAGAACGTCACTTCAGAATTCATTCTTACTTCCACAACAGTGTCCTATATGCTAGCAAGTCCACTTCACGACATCCAGTATCCATACAGAGCTCATTTTCCATTTTATTCTGTTATTTCTTCTTGATTTTTTTCTAGTTTTGTTTTCCTGTCTATTCTTTCTCACTTCAATCTGTTCACATTTCATTCTACTATTCCTTCATTTTTTTCTAGTTTTTGCTGGAGAAGCAAGGACGAACTCATAAGTGATGTTCTCCTGTGGGGAAATGTACACAAGGGTACAGTTTTAATATAATCAAATATTACTAGCAGTGTGAAAATCGAATTATTACAATGTTTGATAAACTTACTTAAGAGTATTTCTCTGAATATTTGAGATGAGGCTTGAAGATTAGTATTATCTGCATTATTCGGACTATTGTCCCCATCTTCATTGTTACTTGTACAACGTTTCGGTCGATATGCCCTCCGGCCGTCAGGTATTTTTTTGCGGACTCGGGAACCTTCTTTTCGAACACGGGAACTTTCGAGTCCGACAAGAAATACCTGAAGAAGGCCGGAGGGCATTTAGGCTGAAACGTTGTACAAGTAACAATGAAGATGGGGACAATAGTCCGAATAACGCAGATAATACTTAAGAGGTAGTCCCACATCGTTCAATTTGTAAGAAATATAATCTTGATTAAACGTCTTTCTCTTTCTTTTTTCTCACCCCTCTCTTTTTTAATTAATTAAGAAGCACATAATTAATCGTTTCCTTTATCGATAGAGAAGATATTACGGGATTTTAAGAGATGTTGCGGTCCTCATGACTTGCAGAAGAATCAGTCAGTCAGTTGGATTTTGCGGCATGTCAACCCTTTTTGGGCCATAAGAGGGATATACAAAAGTTATGACAGGGATTGGTCAGTTTAAGACTTAATTGCAAATTACAACTAATTAAAACCAATTAAAATTGAATTTTCAAAAATTACGTAATCCTAAACCAAGGAATAATTTAGTATAACTTTTGTATCATTAAACTAACCAGGAAAAAAAGCCTTTAGACATTAAAAGGTGATAATCTTAGCTTTAGTATGATATATATATATACATATACACATACAAGTGTATTTTTGCAGCATTTTTTTTCTTTTAAACAT
>CM042181.1:836314-898814 GCA_023376005.1 Doryteuthis pealeii | reverse complement strand
CAGAAGCCAGGAAAGACCTACAAAGCACCAGCTTTCATACCGACCGTTACTTATAACCTGATGCAAGAGGGACTTCATGTTTTTGATACGTGGGTCAACTTTTACCAGCCTTGCGATTAGCTCCCTAAAAAGGCCGAAATATGGTTGGGGAAGATCCAGGGCGTTGATAGAATTAGTCATACACAGGAACAAATCGAAGAGTTCGTAGTAGTTCGTATCTTCAAAATGGGGTGTTGTGCGGTATTGCTCCTTAAGAAGGGACCACATATTTTCAATTGTATATACTGTTATTTCGAAGAGAGTAAAGCCACCGGTTCTGACCAAGAAATCCGCAGAGTGGTATTCTGAGATTTCATCGAAAAGCATCTTGATGGAATACCAACAAGCGGCAACACACGTGGGTGGATATTTCTGGAAATTATCTCTGATTAAACCAATTATCTTCGAAAGCTTTCCAAATTTTCGTCTCTTTAGGGCTATCAGGGCTGTTTTAAGAAGATACCCGAGATAGATATGCGTATTTATTCCAGTGGTTCTTTCAATGACCAATAAACCCTGAAAAGCAAGCCGCATGGGGTTGTTTACAATTTCTTCTAGTTCAGCCTGAGTGCTGAATTCTTTGCCGAAAACAATATGATGATTTTCATTTTTCTTGGGAAACCTGCCTTCCCTAGATATCAAAGATCGAGACCAAATTTTGATTCTATATAGTCCGCTACAAACATAAAATGCATTAAGAGCTTCAAAAGCCTCTATCTTTTCTAAATCAGAATAATCGCAATGCACAATTAGATAATTAAACGCCTCTGTCTGACCCCTGACAGCTGCATACATTAACGGCATTAAACCCTGGTTGGTACAAATACGCACATTAGCACCAGCGTTGAGAAGTAATTTTACACTGTCGGGTGCTCCGTTAGAGATGGCTATATGAAGAGCAGTTAGTCCGTCCTTCTCTTGAAGGTCAAGATCCGCATTTATATCAATAAAAAATCGAAGTAGACCGTTTAAGGTCGAAGCCATCAGAGGAGTTGTACCGTTAGAGCAAGGCTGGTCGACTTCCGCCCCGAAACGTAAAAGTGGTACGATCATGTCGAGGTTACCACTGAGAGTAGCCTTCATTAAGGGCGTGTAGGGACCGTAAAAGTATTCGTTAAGATTAAGCACAAAGGTCGCGACTAATGTGACGAAATGTCTATTGCCACTGGCTATGGCAGCGTTGAGTGGATGACGAGATCTCTTCCAAGCTTCGCACATTTCGTCTTGTCCCTGCAGGAGGGAAAGTCCCAAAAGGTACCTGGCGATTTCAAACCGGTTATTGCTGATAGCATGGTGAAGAAGCGTGTAGCCTCTAACTGAAGAATTTAAGAGCTGGGTGCGTTGATTTGGAGCAAGATTTAGGAATATATCCTCAACACCGTTCAAAGAATTTTCATCGATTACGGAGAATAAAATTTGTATTAAACGCAGTATTCTTTCCCTGTTGAGATAAACAACGTCTTCTACTTCTTCCGCAAAATCTGCAAGAAAAGGGTAAAAATTTAAACATTTTTGGATAAATGTGATAGGGCGGCAAGTGGACGTACAGCGACTTAAAATTAAATACCATGTTTATATTTCACTAGAAGCGGCCACCCGGCATCGCCAGGATAGAAAGGTTTTTTTGTTTTTTTTAATTAGTCCCGCGGATCCATTATTTCTCAATCGCGAGTTTGGATCCTCGTCGAATGCCCCATTAAAATCCCCATATAAAAAAAAATCTCATTGATCCAGCTACTCTAAAAATAAACGTTAATGTCTACTATTCAAAAAATTTAAATGCCAAAAAATATTCCATTTTGGCTCAAATATCAAGCCCTGGTGATATTTAATGTGTATGTATATTAGGTTTGATTTTGTTCGTTGGGTTTTACGGCATGTCAACCCCTTGGGTCATTTTAGGCCGAATACTTCTACTTAATGCTGACAAAGTTTTAAATTATTTCATTTTTAATGGATAATACAATTTTGTGTATAAACACATGTTTTCTATTTAACCCATAGATGGGACCCTAACAGGTACTACCACTCCCGGCCAGAGTGGATCAGGAGCAATGGTGATGAAGGGGGTGCTCCACATTCCACAAACCTCCATAACTGGAACCTCGCCATCAGATAGAGTTTAACGTCATTCCCAGGATATGTAGACCCATATGACAAAAAGAGTTGGTATTGCCATGAGGACAATAGTGTTGGGGCAACCATATAGGTGCTAGGGCTTGACTGGACCAGCCGATTGATCGGAGGGGGCCTCTATGACCGTCCGTCTAGCCCTAGATAGGGCCAAAGATGTATATTTAAGGAGCTGATGTAGGTGTGGCGCTCCACCTCAGACGCAAAAAATCTCTTTGGTCTAGCGCTAGTGGAAAGACCTTAGGCCGCCCGATTACTTTTAAAGGGGCCGGGTAAGCTCAGTCGGTAGAGCGTTCGGCTAGAAACCAAAAGGTTTCTGGTTCGATACCGGTCCTCGCCAACTCAGCGTATTAGTAGGTATATCTGACCTATTAGGTTTAACATTATTATTTGCTCTACTTAGGTATTGAGCACTCTTTAGCTTTAGAATATCTTGGCGGTTTGTTATTTAATATATTTTTTTCTTTTGGCTTTTAGTATCAACAGATTATTTTCGGTTGGTATGACTATCTTGGTCTTTTCTTTTTCCTCCAAATTTTTTTTCTCGCCAGGTAATGCTTGGTAGTATATTTTTACAATCAAACTATTTGCTGGGTTTTTTCTTACCGCAAGGGTTTGCCAACAAGTTTGGTATATTAAATTATATATAAGATAGGGTTAAGTGTCCGTATAGCAGCTTAAAATAAAATACCAGCTTTATATTTCATAAACAATTTAATATTATTGATGCATAATTCTTGAGTTTTTTTTTCAAACAAATCTTTAAAAAAAAAAACCCTAAAAAACCCAATTCGGACACGTTCAGCTTTGTTGTTATCGAGGAATCTGCAAGATAAGGGTAGAGATTTAGGTAATTGTTTTTTTTTTTAACATCTCAACCATTTCACGACTGGTTTTTGACATCTCAACCACTTCTCATCTGATGATTGGATTACCAAGAAACTTTAAGTTATGAGTGTGAAATCATAATATCACCATTAATTTATATATATATACTAGCAAATATATGCACCCTCCGGGTGCAAGTATTTAAGTTTTAATGTAATAAAATATTGTATTAAATTAGAAAGGCTAATGAAACTAAATAAGAATACAGATAAAAGATTTGAAACAGAGGGAGTATAATAAAAGATTTGAAACAGAGAGAGAGTAATAAAAAAATGGAACAACTGAAACTTACTCTTCCATCACTCTCGTCTTTCATTGTTATTTTTTCTAATTTAAGTATTTAGTTATAAGAGGCAGTACAGAATAAAATGACAGTTATTTTATCTTGTTAATGGATTTCATTTAAGATTCATTGAAGAGATTTTTGCTTATATTCATTAAAATAAAACCAAACAGTTAGAAATCAATAATACTAAGAACATATTTATTAAATTCGATTTTTTAATATTAATATGCAAATTAGCCTTCCCGTTCACATTGTAAAGCGCTATTTTGTTGTATATATAAATATAATTGCATGTTGTTAGTATGTAGACATAGTTAACAGTATTAATAATGTAAGATAATTTTATTAATAATTGAGGTTTAGATGAAAATAAAATCATGGAGAATGTGATGTCAATAATAACTAGGAGAATTGTGACTTGAGTAAGAATATAGTTTCGGTTACAGACGGAAAAGCACACAATCTCCATTATAATAAGATTATATATATATATATATATATATATATATATATAGTATTGCTCATAGATAAGCAAATCCCTCATAAATCTTTATAGAGAATTAATTTTCTTTTAAACCCAAGATAACAGGAATTTTATTATTTCTCATGGTGCGTTATATGATCAAAACAGATATTATTTGGTATTGTTCATTACCCAATTCTGAAACAATATTTTCAATATTTCTGCAAATGAATAGAATAAATGTACTCTTTTTTTATTGGAGAGTTACGCGATGACCAGCCCCAACCCTTATTCATCCGACTTTGGTATCTGCATGACTTTTACTGGAAATAAATAATCCAAAATTAAAAAAAAAAAAAAAAAAAAAAAAGATTGTTTCAGAACAAAGAGGCATGATGAAAAGAAGGTTTTTTTTCTATTTATTTATTTTTTCATTTTTCTTTCTTTGTTGTTTTTTTTTTATTTGTTTGTTTTTTTTGTTTGTTTTTGATAAGAATAGACTGTATGAGATATAAAATGAACTTTTCCAATTATAGGTTTTTATTAGAGAAGAGATTCTCTTTTTAGACCGCATCTGCCTGTCTTCTCAATAAACAATACCCAGATAATTTTTTTAACAAATGAAGGTGATATGTTTTAGGTAGGTGTGATAGGGGGCAAGTGGCCCAACAGTTGCTTGAAATTTAAAAAAAAATTTTTTTTTAAAATTTATAAACAATTTATTACTGGTGCACGATTGTGTTTTTTTTTGTTTGTTTTTTTAAATTTTTCCCTTCAAGTCACTGGGTCTCATTAAAATAAGTCAAAGTTCATAACAAATTGATAAAAGTATAAAAAAAAATCTTGTCATAAAAATTATCAATTAAATAAAAATATGAATATTAAAATGATTATGACAAAAAATGAAATGGCTGTGTATCTCTAAAGAAAGAATTGTTGTCTGAAATCTTGTGAGTAATAGATTTGACATTTGATGGATAAACAAGAAATCAATTCTAATTATAATGGAGATTATGTGTCTGTCTGAAACTACGTCACCACCAATGTCATAATTGGTTTAGTTATTTACGTTATATTTTCAATGGTAATTAAATAATCATTATTTGATCTTAATTAGCATTTTATTAGTTAACAATGATTCCATTAAGGTCTAGCTGAGATAGATTTGCCTTGAAATATTATTAATGTGTCATATCTTATTATAATGGAGATGTGGGTTTGTCTGTCTGTAACCGAAACTATATTACTATACAAGTCACAATTCTCTTTGTTATTTACATCACATTTACCATGATTTTATTTTTATCTATACCTCAATTATTAATAAAATTGTTTTACATTACTTATACTGTTGACCATATCTACATACTACTAACGCAATTGTATTTATATATACAATAAAATAGCGGTTTACAGTATGAATGGGAAAGCTAATTTGCATATTGATCTTAAAAATTTGATTTCAATATATATATGCTTAGTATTATTGATTTCTAATTGTTTGGTTTTATCTTAATGAATATGAGCAAAAATCTCTTCAATAAATCTTAAAAGAAATCCCCTAACAAGAAGAAATAACTAATATTATTCTTTACTTCCTATTTTAACTAAACAGTTAAATTAGGAAAATTTACCAATGAAAGACGGGAGTAACAGAAAATGATGGAAGAGTTAGTTTCAAAGTTGTTCTATTTTTCAATCATACCCCCTCTGTTCCAATTTTTTATATCTACATTCTTATTCAGTTTCATTAGCTTTTCTAATTTAATATGATATTTTATTATATTCAAACTTAAGTACTTGCACCCGGAGGGTGCATATATTTGCTAGTATCATTAAAAAATGAATGTTTACATAGTATATAGTGTGAATAATTTGTATTCTTAACTGGTTTGAATTTTCTTCAAGGAAACAGATTGGCATAAAGGCTAATGTGTTCAGTCTACCCTGATATTTACCTTCTGAAATATCTATTTGGCCTATAAGTCAAATAACACACAGACTGGGCCGGCGATTAAGACAACTAAGAGAGGGGGATTCCCACTTTTCGGAGCCGTAGAACTACTTGATGCAATCCGCCTTGTCAGAATACACAGACTGCACATGTGCAGAGGGGTAAAATCCAGCGCTATAATGGCGCCACTTCTTGGTTGTGGGTGGCGACCCGTGATGCTTAAGTGCGGAATCCTGATGGCTGAGCAGTGCATGACGCCAACATTTCACTTTACCCTTACTTAAACTAGACGGGCGGTCGGAAAGCACCCGCCAATCAATCGGCTTGTCATGTCAAGCCTTAGCACCTATATGATTGTCCTCACCCATTTGCTCTTGGCAAACGCCTAACCCGTTTCATTATTTGTGCTAGAAGGCAGTGGCTGGGGGTCTTAGTATTCTGGGTATGACGTTAAACTACGCCTAAGTGTTTAAGTTCCGATTCTTGAACTTTATTGAATTTGGCGCACCCCCTGTATTGTCATTACTCCCAAATTAGTCTAACCCGGGTGATAGTTCCTTTAAGTTCCCATCTATGAGTTTCACGGATAAAAAAATTAGAATAAATTGAGTTTGAAAAAAAAAATGAATACCCCCCCCCAAAAAAAAAAAAGTCTTCTGCATAAAATAACCCAAGAAGTGTTGACATGCCGTAAATTCCAACCAACCAACCAACCGCATTTTAACTATTACACTTAGGACACTCAAACACATTCGAGAACAGGTGAAAAAAAATTCAAACCTGGAGTCGTAAAATGTTAGAGTACCATATATATATATAAAAAGGGCAGTTGTGTGTTCATGTATGTCCGGAGGAAACTTCGAAAACAAAACAAATAAACGACAAATATATATACACATTAAATATCACCACGGCTTGGTTTTTGAGCAAAAATAATAGAGCTTTGATTCATATTCGCGAAGATAATTAAAAAATAAAATTGAAATGATAACAGCATGGATTTTATTTTTCATTTAATATTTTAGATAGTAGACAAACATTTCTTTTCGGTGTAGCTGGATCAATGCAAGATCTATTTTATTTTAACTTCGGGATTTAAATGGGGCATGCCACGAGGATTCAATATTCACTAATAAAGGATCTGCAGGACTAACTTAAAACATCTCCCTTCTACTCATGAGACGCCGGGTAGCCGCCGCTAATCTATAGTTTAAATAGAGCAAAGTGAGTTAACAAAAATGTGTTAAAAAAATGAAGTTTAAAAAATAATTTTCTGTACCCTTCAAGAATGAATAAAACAAAAATATATTCGGCATAAATTAACCCAACAAGAGTTGACGTGCCGTAAAGTCAAACAAAACTATCGCATTAAGATGATTTGATTTTGTTCTTGTTTTACGGCATATCAACCTCAAAGGGTCATTTAATGCCGACTACGTTTTTGAAATGAATTGTTTTTTGAAATAATGTTTAATTTTCTAAAGATTTTGTTTTTGACACTTTTTGTGAATGGAACTTTTAGATGATTCTTTATATTTTTGTGTTTTCATTTTTTTTGGAAGACTTTTAGATTTTGTTGTAGATGTGTGCCTCTTTTATGTATCCGAGTAGTTTTTCTGGGTTTATTTGGTAGAATATCTGTTTTAGATTTGTTGTTTGGTAGTATTTTTTTCGTATTTGTTTTAGGTTGCTACATTCTGTTAAAATGTGTTTGATTGTGTAGGGTTTTTGGCATGGTATGCAATATGGGGCTGCTTCTTTTTTGAGGAGGTATGAATGGGTAATGTATGAGTGTCATATTCTTAGTCTTGATAATATTACTTCTTTTCTGGATATTTTGGTTTGATTTATTTGAAGTTTTCCTATTTGTGGCATTATTTAATGTAGTTTGTTCTTTTGGAAGCATTAAGATGAAAAAGGATTCTTACCAGAATCATTTTAAAAAGAAACTTACCTTCCTCCATATTGAATCAAGAAATATTGAATCAAGAAATATTGAATTTACTTATTACTGCTTGGTTTCCCGTTGGTAGACTTTCTTTTTAAAAATTTAAAAACACGTGTTTAAAATGTAAAACCTTCACTGCTTACGTAACCAGTAGCGTAAATTATTCTGTACACAAACAGTTAATAACCTGCTACAATTAATTTAAATCTTCGTCTACCTACTGTTCTTTCAACCTAAGATTAAAAATTAGAGTGTGAAAACGCCCCCTGTTGGGCAAAAAAGAAAGCAATAATGTTTTACTTTCATAGGTTTGTATTACTTGAAAAGAAATCTTAGATATCTAGTAAGATTAACTAAACACAGGAGGCAAAGGATTATTCCACTGTGTCTGCTGAGAGGGGTGATAGGAAGGCGACTATTCTCGCGAGTGAGTTCGATCCTTACTGGGTGTCGTATTAGAAGGTGATTACTTTTTTGTGAAAAACTGAGTTAAAAAAAAATTGAGTATCCATCAAGAGTGAATAAAACAAAACGTCTTCGGCATAAAATGACGCAGCAAGGGTTGACATGCCGTAAAACACAAATAACTGACCAAAAATAAAATATTTGAAGTGAATTTGGTGCCCCAAAGTTCATCATATATTCACCTAAGAAATCATTTTATTCAAATAAAGTCCTATCATTATTGTAATCTGAGTCTTTCTGCTTAGGGCCGGGTTAGCTCAGTCGGTAGCGCGTTCGGCAAGAAACCACAAGGTTCCTAGTTCGATACCGGTTCTCGCCGACTTAGCGTATGAGTAGCACAGGGATCTGAGTGGTAAAGTAAGGAGCTGATGAAGTAATAGTGATTAAGAGGTCTTCCACATTCCCCAAACCTCGAAAACTGGAACCTCACCATCAGATAGAGTTTAACGTCATTCCCAGGACATGTAGACCCTCAGCCACTGCCTTCTAGCGCCCATATGATAAAGGTTTAGGGTTGAGGCAATTATATAGGTGCTAGGGCTATGAGTAGCACAGGGATCTGGGCGGTAAAGTAAGGAGCTGATGGTAGGTGTGGCGCTCCATCTCAGACGCTAAAACAATCTCCCTGATCTAGCGCTAGTGAAAAGGGGATATACTCTCTCGCTGATTGGCTGATACCAACTTTAGGCCGCCCCGACGACTTTACTTACTTTATAATGAACTAAGCATCAGTTTTTATACTTTGCTTGAGAGAGCCGCTGGAAGCGGTTTAAAATTGGTTATACGAAATTCTCTTGGTATTTTTACCTGTATAATAGGATATTTCAAAGTTTACTATCCATTTACTTCAGAAATCCTTTTATTCAAATAAAGTCCTATTATTATTGTAATCTGAATCATTCTGCTCAATTATAATGAACTAACCATCATTTTTTGTTTTTTGCTTAAGTATGGTGGGAGAGCCGCTGCGAGTGTCTTTGCCTACCAAATTTCCCCACGGCTGTACCATATTTTCTTGGTATTTTCTACTTGTATGATGGGATAATTCAAAGTTGACTATCTATTCACCTCAGAACTCTTTCTATTCAAATAAAGTCCTGTTATTTTTGTAATCTGAGCCCTTCTTCTCAATTATAATTAATTAACCATTAAACAAGGAAGCGCATGGGAAATGGACTCGTCGCCCCGAGTTCAAATCCTGGACGTGGTAATTGCATTTCACTTAGCGCTAATACCCTTGGGAAAGGTATGAATTCTACTCTCCCTCCAGCTACAGGTAAATAGTAGGGCAGATAGGGCTAGAAGAACAGAAGAAGAATAGAAGTAAGAAAGAAGTAATGAGAAGGGTATACAACAGTGTGACAACCACTCCAAGCGGCTTAAAGTAAGCAAATAGATATCTCTTTTCCTTCTAAATCCCCCCCCCCATAGCCGTACAAAGTTTTCTTGGTATTTTTCAATGTTCACTATCTATTCACCTCAGAATTCATTCAATTCAAATAAAGTCCTATTATTATTGTAATCGAAGTCCTTCTGCTCAATTATAATTAACTATTCACCAGTTTTTATACTTTGCTCGAGAGAGCCGCTGTGAGCGGTTTAAAATTGGTTATACGAAATTCTCTTGGTATTTTTACCTGTATAATAGGATATTTCAAAGTTCACTATCCATTTACTTCAGAAATCCTTTTTATTCAAATAAAGTCCTATTATTATTGTAATGTAAATGTAAAATAAGGGGCCGTTATAAGCTACAGCCCATGGCTTTGAAGGATGAGTGACAAGGCTTGACCTTACTCTCACCTTGCCTTCCAGGGATAAATCGTGAGAACCGGAAGACATAGAGGACCCTGTCTTCCGGTTTAAGGATAGTAAGTAAGTCTCAGTTAGCAAGTAGGAGCCGAGCTCGTAGGATGTGCGCAGATGTCTGGTTTGGGGATTTACAAATAAAGTAACATCAAAGTAAAATAAGGGGCCGGGTTAGCTCAGTCGGCAGAGCATTCGGCTAGAAACCACGAGGTTCCTAGTTCGACACCGGCCCTCGCCAACTCAGCGTATGTGTAGCACAGGGATCTGTGCGGTAAAGTAAGGAGCTGATGGTAGGTGTGGCGCTCCAGCCCAGACGCTAAGATAATATCCTTGATCTAGCGCTAGTGAAAAGGGGATAGACTCCCTCGACTTTACTTACTTTTTTATTATTGTAATCTGAGTCCTTTTGCTCAATTATAATGAACTAATCACCAGTTTTTGTTCTTTGCTTAACAGTGGTTGGAGTGCCGCTGTGAGTATCTTAACTCTTTGCCGACCAAATCTCCCCTACTGTGCCAATTTTTCTGGGTATTGTTTTTAATTAGGTACTGGCAATTTTGTCGTCTGCCACGAATTTTAAAAGCGAATTAGAAATAACTAAATCTATCATTTAAGGTCAAACTTTGTCTAAATCGATAAGTAGTAACATAATAACCATCATTAAAAAAAGAAAGATATCATTACATATGCAGTTTATTTTTAATAGATTTAAAACGATTTGTTTTGGTCATCTCGACGCGATCCGCCATTCTGTCTATTTTTCAATGGTTTTACGTGCTTGTTTACAATTTTAATGTAACATTCGCGATTGCAAAAAAATTACCAAAAAATCAGGTAATTATCCGATTTTAATGAAATTTTCAGTTTTGATTTATCAATTAATGAATTTTAGAATGCATCAGTTATTTTATTTCAAAACTTTAATTTAGTATTTTTGCTATGAAAATGTAATATATAAAATTCATTTTAAATGTGAAAAGCCTGATGTTAAGTTTAAAATGTTATATTTTTAGATTCTAGAAATAAATATCTATTTAATACAAGCCTTATTTTAGATAAATGAAGTAATAAGTTTTGAAAAAAAAACTATTGAAAATGTACCCCCTTTTTTAAGCAGAAAAATATCAATGTATAATTTTTTTCTTTTATAAGATAATAGCCAATTAAATAATTATCGAAATGATAAAAAAAAAAATCTCTAAGAAATTAATTATTTATTATTTTTTTACATTTCATTTTTCGATACTTATTTTCTCATAGAAAAGAGTGGCAGGTGAAAAATTGCGTCGATCCCGTCGGCATTCCCCCCTCAAGGGGGGCGCCTCAGGCACTGGGCAATAAACCCAGCCCAGCCCCTTTAAATCGAGGGGGCAGGTGTTGCCTGGGGGTATGGCCCCCTGGGATCGACGCCGTTAAATATAGCAATGGTCCAGAGGCCGAAGCCACTGTTGACCATATCTACATATTATTAACATGCGATTGTATTTATATATACAAAATATAGTGATTTGCAGTGTGAATGGGAAGGCTAATTTGCATATTGATATTAAAAAAAATTTGATTTTAATAAATGTGCTCAGTATTATGGATTTCTAATTGTTTGGTTTTATCTTAATGAATATGAGCAAAAATCTCTCCAATAAATCCATTAACAATATTAACAGTAATTCTATTCTTTACTTCCTAATTTAACTAAATAGTTAAATTATGAGATTTTAGCAATGAATGACGGGAAGGAAGAAAAAGCAAGTTTTAGTTGTTCCCCCTCTGTTTCAAATCTTTTTATCGGCATCTTATTTAGTTTCATTACCCTTTCTAAGTTAACATAATATTTTATTTCATTAAAACTTAAATACTTGCACCCGGAGGGTGCATATATTTGCTAGTTTATTATACACGAACTTAAATTGCTGAGAGCTCTTCATTGAACGTTTAGCCAAACAAGGACACTTCATACATTGAGTGTATATTAAATTTTATGAAGAATTTTATTGAACAATATTTTTCAAACAATTGAATTATTTTCGAATATTTCATTCGGCTCAGAATGTTTATAATTAGCTCACGAAATCGGCCCGATTCCAAAATGGTATGATATGTTGGTTTACAGCCTCTAGAATCAATTTTTTTTTTAAATCTGACACTGACATTCGCATTTATTCAAAAGTTATTAAAAAAATTATCGTACAAAAATTTATCGCAAATACAAAAAAACAAAAAACAAAACGAAAAAAGAAATCACTAATTAAAACTCGGGAATCGAAAATTTCAGAATTGTAAGATAGATTGGGCAACGGCCTGTAGGAGTATAATTGAAAACAAAAAAAATGACTAACATTCACATTTTTGTTGCTTGGTTACCGTTGTGAAATTCAAGACTGATATTTTTGGTTCAGCGGCTGGAGAATCTAATGTCCGTCTTCTTCGACTGCTGGACTGGTACCGAGTAGGAAGCCGGTAGTTGGTTTTCGGACCGTTGAGATTTTGTGGACGACATTGGAAAATATATTTTTTTGAAATTATAACACACATGGGTATTTTTCTATTTTTAGATTTTACGAAAATGATTGGTTAGGTTGTTTATTTTGTTTAATGGCATTGCAACCCCTGATGGACTAATTTATCCAACACTGATTGTAAACGAATATTTTTTTGCTGAATAATTTTGGTTTTATAAACTGGTAGAAATTTGTATTGGGCCAATATGTTTCTATATTGGCAGAAATAATGGTTATTTCCTAGTTGAGTAACATGTGGAGCACCACTTCATCACCATTGCTCCCTGGTTCACTCTGACCCGGAGTGCTAGTACCAGTTAGGGTCCCATCTATGGGTAAAATAAAAAAACATAAGGTTATAAACAAAATTGTATTATCTATTAAAAATGAAATTATTTCAAAACTTTGTTAGCATGGAACTTTTTTTTTTACCATTAGAAGTTTTCGGCATAAAATAATCCAAGGGGTTGACATGCCGTAAAAACACAACCAAACCAAACCTAGTGACCCAGAAAAAACAGAACCCAAATTGTTTATCTATTTTACCATTAAACTAACCCTAAACCTGGTTGCACTTCAACTTAAAAAATTAAAATTAACAGGTTTAGTACAAAATTTATGGGTTCTGTTTTTTCTGGGCCACACTGTAATATGTTAATCAACAGGGGGGGCTAGGGGAGGGTTAGGGTTAGTTTATTGGGAAAATAAATAATGTGGGTTCTGTTTTTTTCTGGGTCACCCTGTAATATGTTACTCAACTAGGAAATAACCAAAATAATTATGTCGTATTTATCAGTAACTTCATTTGTATCCCGTCATGTCGGTGGGGCGTTAGAATACAAAGACTGCACCTCTGCAGAGGGATAAGAGATTTCCAATTGGGCCACATGTTAGCCGCGACCCGTTATGCTTAACTTTCCATTTTTTTCAGAATTCTCAAAGATACGTGATTCAAAGTTAACTGACCTGAAAAAATGTAAAAGTTTTTGAATAAAATAACTGGTGTATTATATCTTTTATTCATTAATATATCAACACTGAAAATTTCATTAAATTCGGTATCTTTGAGAATCTTTGTTACGCCTCAAAGATACGTGGTTCAAAGTTAACTCATCAGAAAAAAAAATCTTTTTTAAATAATATAATTCGTGCATTATAACATTTATTCAGCAACTCCTGCGACACTACCACAGCTCATTCTCCATATGAACCCGCCCAGGCTACGTAGTTAAAAAAAAAAAATTGGACACTACTCCATCGTCTCTCGTAGACCAAAGGGTGCCAACATCAACTTTTATTCGTTAGTATATCAACACTGAAAATTTCATTAAATTCGGTAAATTCCCGGATTTTTGGCGGGGTGATTTACGATGGTGAGATTGAGGTCCGTTAGGTTCGATTTAACCAGAAATCAACAGTGATATATCCTTTCATGTCCAAGAAGACTGGTCAGTAAATAAGGTCATGCTGACAATGTCGAGAACTTTTTTTTATTGGAAAGTCAGCGTGTTTCCACTCCATGGACTGTCTTTTAAAATCAGTTAGATTTGAACCACGTATCTTTGAGAATCTTTGTTACGCATCAAAGATATGTAGTTCAAAGTTAACTCATCAGAAAAAAAATCTAAGTTTTTAAATAAAATAATTCGTGCAATATAACTTTTATTCATTATTATATCAACACTGAAAATTTCATTAAATTCTGTTAATTTCCTGATTCCTGGCGGTGATATACGATGGTGGGATTTAGGTCCGTTAAGTTCGATTTAACCCTTATTTTACTTCACCTGTAATTGTACTGTGAGAGTAGCAATGACGATAAAAAAAAAGTTTAATGCTGACAAAGTTTTGAAATAATTTCATTTTTAATGGATAATACACTTTTGTGTATAAACACAGGTTTTCTATTTAACCCATAGATGGGACCCTAACAGGTACTACCACTCCAGGTCAGAGTGGACCAATGGTGATGAAGAGGTACTCCACATTCCCTAAACCTGAAACCTCACCATCAGATAGCGTTTAAAGTCATTCCGAGGACATATAGACCATCGGTCACCGCCTTCTAGCACCCATATGATAAAAAGTGTTTAGGGCTTGCCATAAGGGCAATAGGTTGGGGCAATCATATAGGTGCTAGGGCTTGATTAAATAGTTTTTAGATTTAAAACCAAGAGATTATTCTTTCGAAGGAGCAGGTAACTATGACACAGCCTAAGGAACCAATTTAGGGGATTCCTTGTTTCGTCGAACTTAATAGACTATTCGCTGAAATGTTATGAAATATACTTGTTGGAAGGGAATTCATGCTAAGAATTTTTCTCATTTAGTTCTTTCAATTTTTTGAAAATCCTAACCTTATTTCATTCTTTCTAGTTTTCCTCCTCCCATCACTTTCATATTTTTTCTTCTTCGTTCATTCATTCGTTCACATTCTTCTTCACATTCATTCATTTATCACACTTATACTTTTTTCTTCTTCGTTCACATTCATTCATTATACTTTTTTTTCTTCTTCGTTCACATTCATTCATTATACTTTTTTTCTTCTTCTTCATTCGTTCACATTCATTCATTATACTTTTTTCTTCTTCGTTCACATTCATTCATTATATCACATTCATCATTATACTTTTTTCTTCTTCTTCGTTTTCATTCATTATACTTTTTCTTCTTCGTTCACATTCATTCATATACTTTTTTCTTCTTCTTCGTTCACATTCATTCATTATACTTTTTTCTTCTTCTTCGTTCACATTCATTCATTATACTTTTTTCTTCTTCTCGTTCACATTCATTTTTTTTCTTCTTCGTTCACATTCATCATTATACTTTTTTCTTCTTCTTCGTTTCACATTCATTATACTTTTTTTTCTTCTTCGTTCACATTCATTATACTTTTTTTTTTCTTCTTCGTTCACATTCATTATACTTTTTTTTTCTTCTTCGTTCACATTCATTATACTTTTTTTTTTCTTTCGTTCACATTCTCTTCGTTCACATTCATTATACTTTTTTTTTTCTTCTTCGTTCACATTCATTATACTTTTTTTTTCTTCTTCGTTCACATTCATTATACTTTTTTTCTTCTTCGTTCACATTCATTATACTTTTTTTTTTCTTCTTCGTTCACATTCATTATACTTTTTTTTTCTTCTTCGTTCACATTCATTATACTTTTTTTTTTCTTCTTCGTTCACATTCATTATACTTTTTTCTTCTTCGTTCACATTCATTATACTTTTTTCTTCTTCGTTCACATTCATTCATTCATTATACTTTTTTCTTCTTCGTTCACATTCATTCATTATACTTTTTTTTTCTTCTTCGTTCATTCATTATACTTTTTTTTTCTTCTTCGTTCATTCATTATACTTTTTTTTTCTTCTTCGTTCATTCATTATACTTTTCTTCTTCGTTCATTCATTATACTTTTTTTTCTTCTTCGTTCACATTCATTCATTTACTTTTTCTCGTTCACATTCATTCATTTATACTTTTTTTCTCGTTCACATTCATTCATTATACTTTTTCTCGTTCACATTCATTTCAAATCTCCCCACCCCCCATCATTCACATTCAATCCAAATCTTTTTTCCCCTTCTACTTTTCTCATTTTGTTTCCATTTTTAATTTCATTCTTGTTTTCTCCACCCCTCCCGGTTCTTTTTCATTTTTTCTTTTGTTCGCATTTACACTGTGTCAAATATACATACTAACAGTTTCATTTAGTAGCTCATCAGAGCAAAAGTCAGATTTTTGCCCTGATGAGCTACTAAACGAAACTGTTAGTAAGTATATACGACTCATTTGATTTAACTTTATTATTCGCTCTGCTTAGCTATTGAGCACTTATTTTTAGATAATCCTAGCGGATTATATATATATTATATATACTAGCAAATATATGCACCCTCAGGGTGCAAGTATTTTAGTTAAATTTTATAATAAAATATCATATCAAATTAGAAAGGCTAATGAAACTGAATAAGAATGTAGATAAAAAGATTTTGAACAGAGTGGGTATGATTGAAAAATAGAACAACTTTGAAACTAACACTTCCATCATTTTCCGTTACTCCCGTCTTTCATTGGTAAATTTTCCTAATTAAACTGTTTAGTTAAAATAGGAAGTAAAGAATAATATTACAGTTATTTCTTCTTGTTGAGGGATTTCTTTTAAGATTTATTGAAGAGATTTTTGCTCATATTCAATAAGATAAAACCAAACAATTAGAAATCAATAATACTAAGCACATATTTATTAAAATCAAATATTAAAGATCAATATGCAAATTAGCCTTCCCATTCACACTGTAAACCTCTATTTTGTTGTATATATAAATACAATTGCATGTTATTAGTATGTAGATATGGTTAACAGTATAAATAATGTAAAACAATTTTATTAATAATTGAGGTTAAAATAAGGATAAATTCATGGTGAATGTGATGTCAATAACTAAGGGAATTGTTACTTGAGTAGTGATTTAGTTTCGGTTACAGACAGAAAAACACACAATTTCCATTATAATAAGATTATATATATATATATATATATATATCATTCTTTCATTTATACATGTAGAATTAAACAAAAGACATCTCCTGTTTAACAATTTTATTTTTGATCTTTTCGAGTTTTCTGGCCAACTTTTTAATATTTGGGTGGAATTCTTCTCAATTCTTCTCCTTCCAGCCTCCACATTAATTTTTTTTAAATAACTGGAACACGTCACCCTGATGATGGCACTTCGAAGTACCGAAAGTACTCGGGACCTGGACTTATCCACGAATTCCACCCGAATATTAATAAGTTGGCCAGAAAACTCGAAAAGATAAAAATTAAAATTGTTAAACAGGAGATGTGTCTTGTTTAATATATATATATATATATATATATATTATATATATATATATATATATATATATATATATATATATATATAGGCAGCATTTTTTCTTTTATACAGATTTTGTTGAATTGAATAGACAATTCCTGTCTGACAAGTCTTTCGTTGATCCGTTCCAATCTTCGGGCCATCCTTCTGGTGTCAGGGTGGAACTGGTATAACAGTCCACCGAAGGTTTCAACACTAGCGCTTTCGGCAATACACTTTGCCATCCTCAGGTGGGAAACGATGGAATAGTTTTCATGTCTCGTTTTTAACGAGAACGAGTAGTAGCAAGGAATTAGTGTGAGGTAATATCAATTGGTAGTGGGAGGTTTTTGGAATGGTAGTAGTTTGAACAAAGCAGTGGTGATTTTTTTTGTTGGAGGGTGGGCACAGGTTGTGATAAGGGGGGGGGGATAATGGAAGTAATGTAGGCAGAAAATTATAAGCATTTTAGGATATGTTGACTTACTTCAAAGTTTATTTTGTTTAGGGTAGGTTTTTTTTTGTTTTATATATAAAGCTTCAATTATTTGAAGTTTTTGTTTGTTTTTTTCTCTATGTAGTGTGTGTGTATTTTCAGTTAGAATTTTGCGGTAGGTAGAGGGGGGCATGAATGTGTTTTAAGATGTTTATTAATGGAGCTGGAATCTGATAAGTGTAGGGTTATATATATATATATATATATATATATATATATATATATATATATATATATATTTATAGCGTGTGTGTGTGTATTCGTTGAATAAAAATATATATCAAAAGTTAAAATCTGAATAAGGCGTGTTGGGTCAATAAAATGGTAATTCCTGTGTATAGAGTGAGGCTCTCTCTGATTGGATATACTAATCACGTGATGGGCCCAGAAGTTTTGGCACAAGATAGACAAATCCTTACAGACATGCCGGACCGGTTTCACGAGGCTGCGATTTTAAAAGCTCTCCAAGAAATCACCCTAAGATACGAGATATCTTCTCCAACGCGCCGGTAAGTCCCTTACACTCAACTCTATATACAGGAAGGAGATATTGTTATTCATTGTTTATGTGCTCGTTAATAGATTGGTAGATTTAAACAAAGTATTAATTCGTTTATTTATTGCTGTAAACTTGGAAATAAATACTAGACTAGTGGGTTACAAAGAACATTTCCATTCCTGGAATAGTCTTCTGTTATATAGAGGCTTCAAATTCACGACGCTAAATTCGTGTATGTTAGTACTGGGGTTTTCACTGTACCCAAAGCGATGTATGTTAGTAGTCAGCTACTACAGTCTTCAATAAACAACAGATACGTATGTACAAAGAGAGGACACTTTATTTTCTTCGGTGTGTGAGTGGTGATGGCACAGATTACAATGCGTGCCCGAGGGGTGGTTGCTGACGGGAGACGTGAAGTGTCCTTTCGGTTGTCGGCTGGCGTCCGACTGCTGTCGGCTCGACCCTCTGGCTTTTTGTATTGACGAAAAGCCTACGCATCTTTATCTTTTGATCTGATAACGGACGTTTGTTATATATTTATCCCTGACCGGAAAGCCTCGCTTTCGTTTTTCCCCTTCTTTTTAAATATATATTTTTTTCTGTCTTTTTTCCCGGAAGCTTCGTTTTCCGGCCGAGGACAATACAACACTTGGACCAGCAGTCAAAAAAGTCGGATGGCATGAACACGAGAGCGGAAATCAAAGTCTACCTGTGCATCTCAACAAATTTTTCGAGAATCTTTGGCAAGACGCCGCGATATTGGATACCACTGTCTAAAATCATATCAGCAACGAGGCACTGTAACCTCCATGGACTTTCTGGAATTTGAAGTTCTGTCCAACGAGAGTACTGATCGGCTGAATAACCCTCAATGTTTCGAAAATCCGGATGAGACCCGTAATCCAGAAGAAACGAAACTGTTTCCTCGAGATTCACACCCGAAAGGTACTTAAGAGCGTACATAAGTGGGGTATGCCGGAAGTAATCCCTTGAATCAACTTCCGCCCCTGATTCAAGAAGAAGCCAGATAAGCTGTATCGACCCCGAGCTTTGATGCCTGCTGTTTTTGATAACATGGTGCAAGAAGGACTTCATGTTTTTGTCACGGGGATCAACTTTAACCAGGTGTGCGACTAACTCCCTAAACCGGGCCCGGTAACTCTGAACAAGTTTTATGTCGTTGAGGGTGTTTGCCATAAACAGAAACAAGTCGAAGAGTTCGGAGTAGTTCGTATCCTCAAAACGGGGTATCGTACGGTATTGCTCCTCGAGAAGATACCACAGCCTCTCAGTTGCGTCCGCAATTATATCGAAAAGATGAAAGGCTCCGTTTTCAACTATAGTCACCGGATCCTTACATTGGGTGATTTCCGTGAAGAGATCCCTGAAGGAAGAAGAACATGTAGCCACAAATGAGGCCGATATTTCCTGACAATGACTTCCGAGAAAATAAATTATGTTCCGAAGCTTTTGTAATTTTTTTTTCCTTTTGCAAATCATTGCCGTTTTCAGAAGAAAGCCAGGATATATACTGTTTTTAATTCCTATTGTTCTTTCAATGACCAATATACCCTGAACAGCAAGCTGTACTGGTTTTCGAACAAATTTTTGTAATTGAGCCTCGGTGCTGAATTCTCTTGCGAAGTCAAAAATATACCGAGCTAGAATATTGGTCACCTTCGGAAACCAGCCTCCCCTATCTTTTAAAGCCTGGGACCAAAGTTCTACATTACTTACTTGACTACAAACATAAAACGCATTAAGCGCTTCAAAAGCTTCTATCTTTTCTTCTTCAGAATATTTCCTATGGCGGCTCAGAATCTTGACCGCCTCTGTGTTTCCATGGACGGCGGCCCACATTAACGGCATGAAACCCTGGTTGGTACATATCCGTACATCAGCACCAGCATTGACTAGATCAGTTATATTTTCGAGATTTTTGTTAGAGATGGCTATGTGGAGAGCTGTTAATCCGGCATCATCCTGTTGGTTAATGTCCACGTCCCTAATCAGTAAAATGTAGAGGAGATCACTTGAAGCCGCTGCCATCAGAGGAGTTGTTCCATTAGAGCAAGGTAAGTTAATATCAGGCCTGAAATATAAAATTGAATCAAAAATATCAATGTCCTCAGTAAAAATGGCCTTCATTAGGGGCGTGTAGGGACCGGAAAAGCACTCATTGATATCAACTAATGAATTCGCGATTAATGGAACGAACAGTCTATTGGTACTGGCCATGGCAATGCTTAGGGGATGTCGGGTCCTCTTCCAAGCCTCGCACATTTCGCTACGTCCCTGTAGGACAGAAATACGCACAAGATATTCGCTGATTTCAGGCATATTTTTACTGATAGCATAAGAGAGAGGCGTGTAACCATTAATTGAAGAATTTAAAACTTGGGTGCGTTGATTGGGATGAAGATGGTTGAAGGTATCCTCAACACTGTTCAGCAAACCACCATCGATGCTGGTGAATATATCACCGAGTAAGTGATGTATTCGTCGTCTGTCGAGATCTGCAAGAAAAAAAAAAAGTATAAATTTAGATAAGATTAGATAGCAAGTACGCAATAAAGCAAGGATTTTTTTCTGACAGATGTCCAGAAAGAGGATTTACGGCATTAGTTTTAAGGGATATTGTAGTCTAAAAATCGGCGTTGAATTTAAGTGTCCGGCCCTCTGTGTGGTCCAGCAGCAGATGGGTGGTGGGGAGAATTTTACATAAATTCAGCTAAGCTCCAGCCCTTAGGCAGTTAGAGCCCGGACCGTTGAGGTGTGAAGGTCGCACGTAGAGGTAGCCAATAGACAGCCAGTGAGATAGATCGCTAAAGTATTACAGAATCCCTATTTCCATCCGCGTCTTGTTTTCAAACTTTGTAGTTTTTTTTGTTTTGTTTTTAATCCTTGTGAACCTGTCTCTGACTCGTGCCCTTCAAATCGGCGAGCACAGAACATCACAACGTTTGGGGTCTAGACATTGTGCATCGAAGTTGCAAGAGCGCAGAACAGGTCTTCTCACAAGATATAATTTGGGTTAATTCCTTGATTTTTAGTATTTTTTTCTTTCGGCGGGATGACATATGGTGGAATTTATGTCCGTTAAGTAGGATTTAACCCCCCCCCCCAAAAAAAAAAAAGGAAGTCAAAAATATACCGACTTATATACCGAATAACGCAGATAATACTAATCTTCAAGCCTCATCTCAAACATTCAGAGAAATAAAAATGTTCTTATTCAGTTAATTTTCAACCAATTAAGACTGTCTGGGTAGATATTAATTTTTGAACCAAAATGTTTCTGATCTGCCAGAATTGTGAGGCATTCATGTAAGCTGTGACACGTTTTCTTTCCGTTTTATTAAAAAAAAGCATATTGCTCAGATCTCAGTGTAAGACCATCAGCTTACACTGGTGTGACACTCGCAAGTAGGGAATAATAATAATCTTATAATGGAGATTGTGTGTTTTTCTGTCTGTAACCGAAACTATATTACTACTCAAGTCACAATTCCCTTAGTTATTGACATCACATTCTCAATGATTTTATTTTTATTTAAACCTCAATTATTAATAAAATTGTTTTACATTATTAATACTGTTAACCATATCTACATACTAACAACATGCAATTATATTTATATATACAACAAAATAGCGGTTTACAGTGTGAATGGGAAGGCTAATTTGCATATTGATATTGATACTGCATTTGATACTGATGTTCCGGTTCTAGAGTTCTGGATAGTGCGAATCCACCCCTTTCTTTGCATTAAACCCAGGTCCACCCTGACTTGGAGTGGAACAACCTGGTAGGGTTCCATCTAGGGGTCAAACAGATCTGTTTTAAAATTATTAGTATTCGATATGAATACTTGAATCCCTATTTGTATTAAGAATAGCTACTTACGCACAATTATTATTACCATTACTAGCAAATATGTGCACCCTCCGGGTGCAAGTATTTTAGTTAAATTTCATAATAAAATATATTAAATTAGAAAGGCTAATGAAACTGAATAAGAATGTAGATAAAAAGATTTTAAACAGAGGGGGTATGATTGAAAAATAGAACAACTTTGAAACGAACTCTTCCATCATTTTACATTACTCCCCTCTTTCATTGGTAAATTTTCCTAATTTAACTATTTAGTTAAAATAGGAAGTAAAGGATAATATTACAGTTATTTCTTCTTGTAAATAAATTTCTTTTAAGATTTATCCACGAGATTTTTGTTTATATTTCTTAAGATAAAACCAAACAATTAGAAATCAATAATACCAAGCACATATTTATTAAAATAAAATTTTAAATGTCAATATGCAAATTAGCCTTCTCGTTCAAACTGTAAACTGCTATTTTGTTGTATATATATAAATACAATTGCATGTTATTAGTGCGTAGATATGGTCAACAGTATTAATAATGTAAAACAATTTTTATTAATAACTGAAGGTTTAAAAGAATGAAATCATGGAGAATTTGACGTAAATAATTAAGGGAATTGTGACTTGAGTAGTAATATAGTTTCGGTTACAGACAGAAAAACACAAAATCTCCATTATAATAAGATTATTATCATCATTAATTATTGAGAATTAAATATGTTTATTTTGATATTTCCGAGCTGAAAGTGTTTACCAATAGAGGGCGTTTTACAAGTGTAAGAAAGGTTCAAAGTTATATATACTTTGATATACATAACTCCGACGAAGGTTAACAGACAAAACATTTAATATAGTACAGCACATGGATATGACTAGATACAAAGTACATAGTAAAAGGGTACATAAGCAAAAGGTACATAAATGAAGATGAAGACACATTCATGAATGGTACAAGATATACAAAAAGTGCAGGCATGAGACTAAGGAGAGTCCATGCTGTAAATAACTTACAGTAATGTAAGGGGGCGGAGCCCCAACGAGAGGGTTAGATAAAATCTACCCCATGTGGCTCGTAGTTACTGGAACAGGACAAGAGACCGAAAGGGTTTGAACCCGGCGCTTAAATACTATAGCACCCTAGCGGGCACCAGCAAACTAAATCGGGCAGACAACTCCACCAGGCAAATACGAAACCAACGCTACACAAGCTTTAAAATGTGCTTGTAGTTCTTTTAGTATATTGGTGTGCGTAAGGTTTTGGGAGAAATGTGTTATCGGGATTTAATGACTTGTTCATTTCTGGACTTTCTAAAGGCTAGTACAACAAACAGATTTATCCGCTAATATCTATGTACAAAATCACCTGTTGTAGCACCAACTCGTTATTAATAAGATAGATAGATAGATAGATAGATAGGGATTTAAATGGGGCATCCCACGAGGATTCAACTCATGATTCAGTAATAACGGATCTGCGCGACTAACTTAAAAAAATCCCTCTCTACCCAGCCGACGCCGGATAGCCGCTGATTATATTTCTGAACAAGTCGTGGAAACACCATCCCACAAGGGAGCAGCTGTATGGTCACCTGCCCCCTATCTCACAGACTATCCGAGTGAGACGGACTAGGCATGCAGGGCACTGCTGGAGAAGCAAGGATGAACTCATAAGTGATGTTCTCCTGTGGAAGCCAACACATGGATGTGCCAGTGTGGGCCGCCCAGCAAGGACCTATATCGACCAGCTATGTAAAGATGCTGGCTGCAGCGAAGAAGAACTCCCTGTGGCGATGAATGATAGGGAAGGTTGGCGAGAGATTGTCATGGATATCCGTGCTGCCTGCACGACATGATATATATATATATATATATATATATATATATATATATATATATTATTATAATGGAGATTGTGTGTTTTTCTGACTGTAACCGAAACTATATTCCTACTCAAGTCACAATTCCCTTAGTTATTGACATCACATTCTCCACGATTTTATTTTTAACTAAACCTCAATTATTAATAAAATAGTCTTACATTATTAATACTGTTAACTATGTCTACATACTGACAACATGCAATTATATTTATATATACAACAAGATAGCGGTTTACAGTGTGAATGGGAAGGCTAATTTGCATATTAATATTAAAAAATCGAATTTAATAAATATGTGCTTAGTATTATTGATTTCTAACTGTTTGGTTTTATTTTAATGAATATAAGCAAACATCTCTTCAATGAATCTTAAATGAAATCCATTAACAAGATAAAATAACTGTCATTTTATTCTTTACTTCCTCTTTTAACTAAATACTTAAATTAGAAAAATAACAATGAAAGACGAGAGTGATGGAAGGGTAAGTTTCAGTTGTTCCATCTTTTTTTATACTCCCTCTGTTTCAAATCTTTTATTATACTCCCTCTGTTTCAAATCTTTTTATCTGTATTCTTATTTAGTTTTATTAGTCTTTCTAATTTAATACAATATTTTATTACATTAAAATTTAAATACTTGCACCCGGAGGGTGCATATATTTGCTAGTATATATAAAATCCATCATTTGAATTATGCTTTATCTTTTAAAAACCTTTTTATTTTCATTAAAAAAAAAATTAGGTGGCTAAAAAAATATTGCTGGATCATAATGGTACTAAGACCAAGTAAATTTAGTTTGATTCGTTTTGTTTTACGGCATATCAACCTCGATGGGTTATTTAATGCCGACAAAGTTTTAAAATAAATCAATTCTTACTGGATAATCAAATTGTGTTTATAAACTCAAGTTTTTCAATTTTACTCATAGATGCGACCCTAACAGGTAATACCACTCCAGGTCAGAATGGACCTGGGAGCAATGGTCATGAAGGGGCATTCCACATTTCCCAAACCTCCAAAACTGGAACCTCACCATCAGATAGAGTTTAACGTCATTCCCAGGACATGTAGACCCTCAGCCACCGCCTTCTAGCATCCATATGATAAAAAGGGGTTGTGGCTTGCCATAAGGGCAATACGGTTGGGGCAATCATATAGGTGCTAGGGCTTGACGTGACCAGCCAATTGATCGGAAGGGCCTCTCCGACCGACCGCCTAGCCCAAGAAAGGGCCAAAGCAGATTTTTGTAAGTCATGAACTGCTCATTCACCTGGGTTCTATCCTTAAGCATCACGGGTCGCCACCCACGGTCAACAGGTGGCTCCATTGGGAGAGTCTTGCCCCTATGCAGAGGCGCGGTCGGCGCATTCCAACGCCCCAGTCTAATGGGCGAAAATAAATTTACAGAAATAGAACAAAAGACGCCTCAAAGAATCAGCTCATATGATGGGCTGTTAAGTAGACCTAGCATAGAAATGAATAAAATATGGGAACCCATAATTAAGAAGGCTAGATCAGATTAGGAAAAAAAACAAAAAAACAATATGAGTCTAGGTAAAAAATCATACATAAAAATGAATAGGTAGATATTCTAGCAAAAATCAAACATTAGGTTTATAAGTTCCCAAAATTCACACCGAATTATCCAATTGGACACATGGCCTAGTGGATAAGGTAGTTAGGTTAAGACAGTTTTAAGTGACAGTTATCACTGGATTCCGGGATCAATCCTAAGTAGAGGCAGGAACATAGAAAAATAATTAGCACAACTCCTACCCCGGCTATGGTTAGCGGAATGAGAACAGGATACCCCAGTGGACTGAATAAAGGGTTAACTTCAAAGTTCTGTGATGGCTCCCGATTACGACAAGAAGGTTCCAGAGTCCGACAAGAAATACCTGAAGAAGGCTGGAGGGCATATCGGCCGAAGCGTTGTACAACTAACAATAAAGATCGGGACAATAGTCCGAATAACGCTAATACTAAAAGTAGATAAAAAATGTTCTTATTATCTGCGTTATTCGGACAATTGTCTCCATCTTCATTGTTATTTGTACAACGTTTCGGCCGATATACCCTCCGGCCTTCAGGTATTTCTTGTCGGACTCGGGAAGCTTCTCGGACCTCAGCTATGGTTAGCGGAATGAGAACAGGATACCCGCGTGGAATAAATAAAGGGTTAGGTTCAAAGTTCCGTGATGGCTCCCGAATACGACAAGATTCCAGAGTTCGAAAAGTTTCCCCGAGTCCGACAAGAAATACCTGAAGGCCGGAGGGCATATCGGCCGAAACGTTGTACAACTAACAATAAAGATCGGGACAATAGCCCGAATAACGCTAATACTAAAAATAGATAAATAAAAATGTTCTTATTCATTTAATTTTCAACCAATTAAGACTGTGGGTAGATATTAATTTTTGAACCAAAATGTTTCTGATCCGCCAGAATTGTAAGGCATTCATGTAAGCTGTGACACTTTTTTCCCGTTTTATTAAAAAAGCATATAAATCATATATAAAATGAATGCAACAAAGTAAATCTGCCGATTGTCAAATGATTTTTAAAGCTATTAAAATAACTTTGATATCACCTGCAACCTGTTTAGTTGGTTGGATTTTACGGCATGTCAACCCTTGGGTTATTTTATGCCAATGTTTCATTCCTTCTTTGTGGGGGGGGGGGTAGGGTTGTTATTTATGCAGATATACAAACTACTTAGTATTGTGAGTACCAGTTAGAAATAGAACTGTATGAATAGGATGAAAAAGTTACATAACTTTATAAGTTATGTAATCTTCAGACCAAATTGGTCTGAAGATTGCATAAGTGAGAAACTGTCAGTAACTAGGTGCCATTGAATCCATGCCCACGCTAACTTAACTTAGATATAAATGCTCTATCCACGATATGCTGTTTACTAGGTACCACCAAACCGTTTAGGCCATCTTGAATAAAATGGAAATAGATATTTCCGAACTTTGTTTATCAAAATTCTCGTAAAAAAAAAAAAAAAAAAATAAAAAAAAATAAAAAAGATCGTATAGGGTTGTTACAAAGAAAAATAGTTAATTCAAAGATCAAATTATCCGATTGGGAAAAATTACATCGTTATCTTAAAAAATAAACAAACCTATCCATATTACGTGCGAAATGGTAATTTTCAGGCCGCGATTTAGAGAGAAAGAAATACATATTACCCTCCTACGGTTATGCATCTAAGTACGGATGGGTGTAACGGACAAACTTTTTTAGCCAAATTTTTTCTATTAAAATGAATAAAATCTTTAAAAACTTTAATATTACAATTTACTATGAATAAAAATTTGAAAAAATTTAATCATAAAATTTCGCAGTGAAATTGACGTTAAAAAATGTCTTCGGTTTTAGTATTAATTCTTAAAATCGAAAATAAAATGAAAATTTGAATATTTTTTCTAAGAGAAAAACTGATAAAACAATCATTCAATATATTATTTTTATTCTAATTGGTCGTAAAAGTTAAATAAAATATTTTTTACGCTCAGAAAAACAAACTTTAGTTACCGAGAAGCGTCTCGTCATATGTCAGTTTTGCTCTTCCGTATATTCTAAGAATCACATTACTATTCAACAATAAAAATTACAAATTCTTTTAAAAATATTAATCGAGTACGGATCGGACCAACTTTTAGTTCACCTGAATTCTAAAATTCATATTTTAGAATATCCGTGAAAAATTCGATTTTTTTCCGCAGAATAAAAATATTTAATTTATTTCACGCAGAAAATAAAAATATTTAATCACACAAAAGATTGAAAATCTCTTAAAAATTAATTTCTTAAAAAAAATTTTTTTTTTTGACAATTTAATAGAATATAGTACATACCAATTACATGCAAAAAAAAAAAAAAAAAAAAAGTTTTCAAATATTGATATGACATTTTTTTGCACTTTTATTTCCGATTTCATTAATTTTTCCTAAAAAATCTATAATTCGGTACGTTATACAATTTCATTTATATAGTTATTCAGCCTCTTATCTTTATAGAAAAAAAGTACCAAATTTTTTTTCCACGTCATTTTTTTTTATTTCATAAAAAAGGTGGGGGGGGGTGATAGACCTCGTAAAAAAATATTTCCCCTAATATATTTTAGAAAAAAATCTATTTCAGATGTATTTACATCCAATGGTAAACATTTATGGAAATTTTCGTGAAAATCAGACCATTAATTGATTTCTCATAGAATTTTTTAAAAATCCTCTTATCGTATCTTGTTTTTAGCTACGTTAAATTTCAGTTGATTTAATAGTGCAAAAATGAAAACATTGTTTTTCAATCATAATTTTCATTATTTTTGTAAGCTGATAAAAAATTTAAAAAATAATCAGGAGTTTGTTTAATGTTTTTTCTTTCGAATGGAAAAAAAAAATTTAAGAAAATATTAATTTTTCTGCAAGTTTCATTGTGTTAAATGTAGTGGGGGGGGGGGGGGTAAATTGCACAGGGTCAAATTGGTGGTACCTACTGTTTACTTATAAATATAGCACCCATATTATCTATCTATATACATACACACACACCAAACAATGTAGTACAAGACTAATAGAGAGAAAAGACTGATTATGCACTAACTTATCTTAATTTGCAAAAAAAAAAAAAAAAAAAAAAAATGTTTACTAATCCTAATTTATATTTAGCGTAATCAGCTTACACTGGTGTGACACTCGCAAGTAGGGAATAATAATAATAATAATAATAATAATAATAAGAGCTGATATGTTGAAATTGATAAAAAAAAAAAAATAAAAAAAAAGAGTTTAAAAATGGAATTTGAAAAAAATAAATTAATACCCTACAAAACTGAATAAAACTAAACGTCTTCGGCATAAAATAACCCAAGTGTTGACATGCCGTTAAATTCAAGCAAGCAACCGACAAACAGGAGTTTGTTAGGACCCCCCCCATACCATGTCAGTTGGATTCAAGGACCATTAATGTGAAGGACCACGCACAAACGTGGCCAGTAAAAACCTTGCTTTGATCCCTTCGACATGCCCCTTTTAAGGCGCCTCAGGCACTTTGCAATAATCACAGCCCTGTATGTGGGGATAACCCCTAGAATCATACTGATATTCATCTCTTACCGGTCAAATAGCAGAAGTTACTGGATACAGGGTTCCGAAGAACCGGAAGCCAGAGCTGGTATTTGCCTCATGCCCCACTTGTATGGGCTGGACACAGCCAAGCCCCTTTAAGCCAAGGGGGCAGGTATTGCCGGGGGATAGCCACCTGGGATCAATGCTATTATTCAACTCTCAACAAGTCCAGCGGCGTTGACCGTAAATCAGAGCTTAATACCAGCAACCAAAAAAGTCGGACGTCCTACTAAGGACATTCAACAAATAATTCGAGAACGGGTGAAAAAAAAAAAAAAAAAAAAAAAAAAAAAAAAGACATACTAATATGTTATAATAAAGTTATATAAATGTAACTAACGTGTTTGTTGTTTTCGTAACTGAAGTATTCTGCATTGGGTACTTATCCTTTAAGTAGCTCAATGTTTTATAAGAACCAGAGTTAACACTCGGTGGACCTCTTATACCAGCAACCAAAAACAGGACCTCATACTAAGGACATTCAACAAAAAATTCGAGAACGGGTGAAAATAAAATAAAAAAAATTAAATAAAGATTCATACCAGTTAATTTTTAAAGAAACTTACCTTCATCCATATTGTAAAGTTTTTTTTTTTAGTTTTTTAAAAAAAAATTTTTTTATAACTCCTTGGTTTTACGCTGGGAGACGTTCTTTAAAAAAAAAAAAATCAAAAACAGACGTTTAAAGTTTGAAAGATCCACGTTTTAATTAAAAGTAGCATAAATTGTGCAGTATAAAAGCTGATAACACTGCTACGAGGAGTTCTATATCTTAGTCTACGCAATTATTCTTTGAATGTAAGATTAAAAATAAAGTGGGAAAATTAAAACTGTGTAATTTTGTAGCTTCATACGTTTTCATTACTCGGAATGAAATCTTAAATATATACTAAAATTAATTATGCGAAGGTGGCAACGGGTTATTCCACAGTCTGTCTGTTGTGGGGGTGATAGGAAGGCGGCTAGTCTCAGGAGTGAGTTCGATCCTTACTGGTTGCTGTATACTTCCCTAACATACTCGTACTTCGGGGTGGGGGTCCAGTGTGCTTCGGCCACTAGATCGGGGTAAAGTACAATTAATAGTGTCGATCCCAGGGGGTTTTCTCCCAGGCAATACCTGCCCCCTTGATTTAAAGGGGCAGAGCTGGGTTTATTGCCAGCGTCTGAGGTGCCCCCTTAAGGGGGAATGCCGAGGGGATCGACGCAATTTTTGTTCTTTTCCACCCATGAGCTTCGGCTTGTGGGTGGGCCCACATTAAAACGAGGCTTTTTGCCCAGTCCATACAAGTGGGGTATGAGACAAATACTTCCTTGCTGGTTGCTGTATGAGAAAAGAGGAAACGAAAGAGGGGAAGAGTGAGGGAGATTTGAATTAAGATTATAATACTTTTTACATATTGAACTATTTAGCAATAGCTCTTAAGTAAATATATCAAACGTTGTAATATGTATATTATCATACTGTAGTATATCCACAGGTCTGGCCATTTTATTATTATTATTATTATTACTAGCAAAATAAAAAAACACCCTCCGGGCAATTTAAAAATAATTTTTTCAAAGATATTGCTTGAGGAGGTGGAAGTTAAAAGCTTTAATACGTTTTCATTACTTGGAATGAAATCTTAAATATATACTAAAATTAATTATACGAAGGTAGCAACGGTTTATTCCACAGTCTGTCTGTTGAGGGGGTGATAGGAAGGCGGCTAGTCTCAGGAGTGAGTTCGATCCTTACTGTTTGCTGTATGAGAAAAGAGGAAAAGAAAGAGGGGAAGAGTGAGGGAGATTTGAATCAAGATTATAATATTTCTCTGAATATTTGAGATGAGGCTTGAAGATTAGTATTTTCTACGTTATTCGGAAAGTTCCCGAGTTCGAAAAGAAGGTTCCCGAGTCCGAGAAGGTTTCCGAGTTCGACAAGAAATACCTGAAGAAGTCCGGAGGGTATATCGGCCGAAACGTTGAACAAATAACAATGAAGATGGGGACAATAGTCCGAATAACGCAGATAATATTAAGATTATTATACTTTTTACATATTGAACTATTTAGCAATAGCTCTTAAGTAAACATATTAAACGTTATGATAATTGAATTATCATACAGTGGTATATCCACAGGTCCTGCACCGCCCCGTCGGTGGGGCGTTAGAATGCACCGACTGCCCCTCTGCAGAGGGATAAGATCTCCCAATGGGACCACTTGTTGGTCGTGGGTGGCTACCCGTGATGCTTAAGGATAGAACCCAGGTGGATGAGGAGTTCATGAATTGCAATATTCCACTTTGGCCCTATCTTGGGCTAGACGGGCGGTCGGTGAGGCCCCCTCCGATCAATCGGCTGGTCACGTCAAGCCCTAGCACCTATATGATTTTCCCAACCCTATTGCCTTTACAGCAAGCCCCAACCCCTTTTTATCATATGGGTGCTAGAATGCAGTGACTGAGGGTCTACATGTCCTGGGAATGACGTTAAATTCTATCTGATGGTGAGGTTCCAGATTTGGAGGTTTGGGGAATGTGGAGCACCCCTTCATCACCATTGCTCCCTGGTCCACTCTGATCCGGAGTGGTAGTACCTGTTAGGGTCCCATCTATGGGTTAAATAGAAAACAGGAATTTATAGACAAAATTGTATTATGCATTAAGAATGAATTTATTTCACAACTTTGTCGGCATTAAATGACCCACCGAGTTTAATATGCCGTAAAACAAACCAAACCAAATCAAACAGGTCCGGCTAGTTAAGAATAAAGCAAATAAATTATCAATATTGCAAAACATGTGACTGCTATATTGGTTTAGTTTATTTTGTTTTACGGCATATCAACCTCAGTGGGTCATTTAATGCCGACAAAGTTTTGAAATAAATTCATTCTTAATGGATCATACAATTTTTTTTATAAATACATTTTTCTATTTAAGCCATAAATTGGTAATACCTCTGTTTTATCTGTAATAAATCCTGTTTATCCTGTTTTATCTGTAATAAGCTGCTGCAACTGTTGAAATAAGCACGTATATACTCTGTATAGGAAGCGCGTGGTGTAATGGTTAAAGTCATGGGAAATGGATTGGTCGCCCCGAGTTCAAATCCTGGATGTGGTAATTGCATTTCACTTTGCGCTAATACCCTTGGGAAAGGTATGAATCCTATTCTCCCTCCAGTTATGGATAAATAGTAGGGCAGACTGGGCTCTTTAGCCTTGGTTAGGCAACCGGTCTAGGAGAAGGAAAACTCTGAATTCAAACCTGTTGAACTCCGCTTCAGAAACTGACCTTGTGTCACATCCTGCTCGCGCAGAAGGTGTGTATGTATATATATATATATATATATATATATATATATATATATATATATACACTAAAATGAGACTATTTAAAAGACAGAAAACTAGAGGTGATAGAGCAAAACTGTTTATAAATTTGAATTCAGCACACCAATTAGTAACAAAACACCTATTCACATTCTTGCTCAGACAAAAAATATTTTTTTGTAAACCAGTGTTATTACAAGGTTTGATATGTTTACTTAAGATCTTTTGAAAAAGTGTACAAATCCTGATTTAACATTTTTCTTTCTTTCTTCTTTTCCACTTTTCCTTATGTTTGATTGAAACAGATTAGCGTTATCGCTTCCGCGCGCTCGCCCCTCTCTCTCTCTATCTTCCCACTACTATCGTCCTTTCTTTCTTTCCTTCATTCTTATACTTTTTCTGTGCAGCATGTCCTTTTCCTTCCCTTTCTTTCTTTATAATAAAACGGAATGGGTCGTCCATTACTTAGGTGAGGTGACGCTCTCTAAGAAATAAGAATAATAGTAATAGTGATTTTTTTTTCAATCGTTGTCTTTTAAAACTAACTAGCTTAAAAGTCGTCCTATCATGCAGCAATTAAGTTAGCTTCTGTGGAGAGCCCTTAATTGGGCCTCAACCCCAAATTATGGAAGAGTTTGCGTGAAGATCTAGATTTTAAAAATAGTAAAATAGATGTAGGATGGGATATATATAAATATATATATATATATTATATATATGTAATTTTTTTTTTTTGAGGAGAGAAATTTATTATATAATTTTAAATCATGACAAGCAAATTCGGCGAATACCATGTGCGACGTGAGGAACACTGTACAGCTGTTCGACCTAATTTTGGTCTCATCAGCAGTGTATACCTACGATCACCCCCGACAGAGATCGAACCGCGAACCAGGACGCAAAGTCAGAGACTCTACCTCTAGGCCAACCGACACGCCACGCATAAAACTCGCCAAATCAACTTGTCAATCATAAGTGCGCAACTACTATAACATGATGTGACTTTTTCCGCATCGTATTCGTTACCTCTCGCAGAGTCACGTCTTCCCGGCATGACGGCACGCATCCACGTACTCATAACCATACTAGGCAAAGAAGTATAGGTAATTTTATTTTTTTTGTGGAGAGAAATTTTATTTATATAATTTTAATTAATCATAACAAGCAAATTCGGCGAAACCATGTGCGACGTGAGGAACATTGTACAGCTGTTTCGACCTAATTTTGGCTCCATCAGCAGTGTATACCTACGATCTCCACCCGACAGAGATCGAACCGGCGAACCCAAGATATATATATATATATATATATATATATATATTAAATTTTTACTTGAAGGCACTTACAACGCATGTATCGCATAAAATTCGATACTTTTTCTTTATAGAAAATGAACTTGACAAGTGTAATCCCGGCAAAGGATGGCTCGGTGTGTAGAATACCGTACAGACTGTTTCGACTTTATTAAGTCTCATCAGCGGTATATACTAACGATTTCCCTCCGACAGAAATCGAAACCGGGACTTCAGCAGACACAGTGAAACACTAGTGAAACACTTTTATCGCCTCGGCCACAGTACACAGCTGACATCTAGCGAAATTAAGCTTGTCAAGTGATACTTACACCCTCTACCATAATAGGTAAGGGGTGTTATTAGGAGAATAATAACAACAAACAGACTGTAGCCCGCGAAGGAATAAGATTTTGGATAGTGATCACTTGACAAGCTTAATTCGCTAGGATGGTCAGCTGTGTACTGTAGCCGAGGCGATAAAAGTGTTTCACTAGTGTTTCACTGTGTCTGCTGAAGTCCGGTTCGATTTCTGTCGGAGGGAAATCGTTAGATATACCGCTGATGAGACTTAATAAAGTCGAAACAGTCTGTACGGTATTCTACCACCGAGCCATCCTTTGCCGGGATTACACTTGTCAAGTTCATTTTCTATAAGAAAAAGTATCGAATTTTATGCGATACATGCGTTGTAAGTGCCTTCAAGTAAAAATTTAATATATACTTTATTCAGCAACGTTTCTAAAATAAACAAACATCCAAAAACTTATATATATATATATATTAGGGACTAGCAAACAGAGGCTAAAATTCGTTTTGACAAAATGACTTTAGCCCCCTACAGAAAATAATTTACCAAAAATCAGAGAATTATCGGATTTTAATGAAATTTTCAGTGTTTATGTATCAATGAATGATCTTTATAATGCATTATTTATTTTATTTTAAAACTTTCTCATTTTTTTCAGGTCACTTAATTTTGACCCCCCCTTATGTTGGTGGCGTAACATTGCTTCAAGTTGGTCCTAACTTGATACTAATTACAGTATAAATAAAGAGATAAAAGACCGAAGTTATGAATAGAAACAATTTTTTTTTTACGGTGGAGCTCCTATGAGAAAATAAGTACCGAAAATCGAAAAATAAAATGTAAAAAAAAAATATAAATAATTTTTTTAGGAGATTTCTTTTTTACTCATTTCCATAATTATTTAATTGACTATTATCTTATTAAAAAAAAATTATATATCGATTATTTTTTCTGTTTAAAGTAATAAATGGAATTGTATGCAGTTTTTTTTCAGGATTTTGACTCAAGTTAGATTATTTTATATGATTTTTAGAAGAATTTCTTGTGATCGCCCTTTTTTTAGATCAGCGATAAATTGCACATGCCTATTTAATGCCAAAAAGTTTTGAAATAAATTAATTCTTGATAAATACTCAATTTAAAAAAAAACACATTCTTCTATTTAATAGTTATGGATATTTTCGTTAAAATCGGACCATTAATTGATTTTTCATAGAATTTTTTAAAAATCCTCTTGTCGTAACTTGTTTTTGCTACGTTAAATTTCAGTTGATTTAAGGGCGCAAAAATGAAAACATTGTTTTTCAATCCTAATGTTTATTATTTCCGTAAGCTGAAATTTTTTTTTTTTAAATCATCAGGAGTTTTTTTAATGTTTCTTCTTTCGAATGGAACATTTTTTTTACAGATGATATTAACTTTTATGAGAGTGTTTCATTGTGTTAAATATTAGGGGGTGGGGTACATTTCACAGGGAAAATGGTTGTACCTAAAATACGTTAAACGTAAAATACCCGGATGCTAGATTTTAGAACCAGCATATTCGATATTTTTTATTTAGAAGAATTTTTGTTTTGTATTGTTACATAATCTATGCGGTTGCATAAGATTATTGTCGGTCCTGTGTAATTCTGAGGGGGATGACCCTTTTCATACCATGGCCGGGTCCTTCAATGGACAATTACAGAAGCCCGCCACATATGTGAAGTCACGTGTGACCTTTTTGAGTCCCCAGTTTTGCAGTTAGGTGTCAGGCAGAGCGGTCGGCCATTTTAGGTCCTGCCTAAAACTGGAACTCACTCGCGCTATGTTAGTCAGATATTTAGTTACATGAAATGTATAGTTAAGGAAATAAAAGTTTGTATGAGTAATATGTTCTTGTGGTTGATGAATGTCATGGTAACAAGACTAAGAAATGAATCCATGACGACCAGACAGCAGGAACATAGCAACAGAAGACCTTAGAAGATTCCAGACCAAGTCAAACAGATGAAGATATACCAAAGACGATCAGAATAGCAGCCGGCCAGAATACTAAAGACGGCTAAGAAATAAAATTAAAGAAAGAGGTATGCAACATTATAATATAGCAAATATATGTCCCCTCCGGGTGCAAGTATCTAAGTTTTAATGTAATAAAATATTGTATTAAATTAGAAAAGCTAATGAAACTAAATAAGAATGCAAATAAAATGATTTGAAACAGAGGTGGGTATAATCGAAAATTAGAACAACTGAAACTTACACTTCCATCACTCCGCCTTTCATTGTTATTTTTCGAATTAAGTATTTAGTTAAAAGAGGAATAAAGAATAAAATGACAGTTATTTTTCTTGTTAATGGATTTATTTAAGATTCATTGAAGAGATTTTTTACTTATATTCATTAAAATAAAACTAAACGTTAAAAATCAATAATACTAAGCACATATTTAATAAAATCACATTTCTAATATCAATATTCAAATTAGCCTTCCCGTTCACACTATAAACCGCTATTTTGTTGTATATATAATATAATTGCATGTTGTTAATATGTTGATATGGTCAACAGTGGCTTCGGCCTCTGGACCATTGATATAATTAACGCATCGATCCCAGGGGGCCATCCCCCAGGCAACACCTGCCCCCTTTGATTTAAAGGACAGGGCTGGGTTTATTGCCCAGCCTGAGGCGCCCCCCTTGAGGGGGGATGCCGACAGGATCGACGCAATTTTTCACCTGCCACTCCTGAGCTTCGGCTTGTGGGTGGCCCACGTTAATAGGGACTTTGTGCCTGACCCGTACAAGTGGGTAGCGGTAAATATCATGTTGATGGTCACAGTGGCTTCGGCCTCTGGACCATGATAAATTAAAGCGTCGATCCCAGGGGCCATCCCCCCAGGCAACACCTGCCCCCTGATTTAAAGGGGCAGGGTGGGTTTATTGCCCATAGGACTTTGTGCCTGACCCGTACAAGTGGGGTACGCGGTAAATACTATGTAGATATGGTTAACAGTATTAATAATGTAAAACAATTTTATTATAATTGAGATTAAATAAAAATTAATATCATGAAGAATGTGACGTGTAATAACTAAGGGAATTGTGACTTGAGTAGTAATATAGCTTCGGTTACAGACAGAAAACACACAATCTCCATTATAATAAGATTTAGTGCCAGTAAAGAAAGGCTATGCAACAGTATCAGCGAATCTACTTAAAGTGATTTGAATCAGAACTTTCTTAAGGGAATATTCTCAGAAAAAAAAAGATGAGGTCAGAGGTCAAATATTGATAGACTTTGTTTGCGTAACTGTTGTCCTTGTATTTTTATTTTTATTTTTTTTTTTGGGGGGGGTCGTGTTTGCTGAGTGAAGCTTTGGTTTATGTGTTTTACGGCATATCAACCTTTTTCGAGTCATTTAATGCCGAAACAAGTCCTTTCGATAAAGGTTTATGGTACTATTCGCAGAGTTCCGCCCAGCATCCTGCCTTAAAAAACGCTAGGTGGTATTAGCTTAAAAACAGTACCTTCAAAAAAAAGGTAAAAAAAAATAAATTGTCGATAAAAAAGCTTCAATCCGAAAAAAAAAAAAATTATTTATTTTCATTTTATTTTTTATTTTTTTATTTTTTGACAATCAATTACAAATAAAAGATCAAAACATTTTTTTCGGTAATTTCGGTTTAATTTTAATATACTTATTTCAACAATCAATTACAAATAAAAAAAATCAAAATATTTAGATATTCTTAGGGCCCGGGTTAGCTCAGTCGGTAGAGCGTTCGGCTAGAAAACACAAGGTTCCTAGTTCGATACCGGTCCCCGCCAACTCAGCGTATGAGTAACACAGGATCTGTACGGTAAAGTAAGGAGCTGATGGTAGGTGTGCGCCTCACCTCAGACGCTAAAAAAATCTCCTTGGTCTAGCGCTATTGAAAAGGGATAGACTCTCTCGCTGATTGGCTGATACCGACTTAGGCCGCCCACGACTTTTTTTATTTCCAACAATTAATTACAAATAAAAAAAGATAAAAATATTTAGATATTCTTATTTTATTAAACTAAAAACAAGACATTAAACGTAAATAAAGAAAATCTGTGTACTTAGATATTCTTTTAGTTTTAATAAAAAAAAATGTCAGGTTCATTTTTAATTAAAAAAAAACTTATTTTATGGTAAAACAGTCCGTTCGATCTATGTTTTCATTTGTTCGGGAAATTCTTTTTCTCGCTACAACTTGGCTCTTTTGATTGCTACCTTCTACAATCGGTCAAAACGTGTTGTATGACAATAAAGACGAGGACAACAGTCCGAAACATGTAAATAATACAAATTAACAAAACATATATAAAAAATTCCATCATATCTCTCTCTTTCTCTTTATCTATCTAGATATCTGTCTATCTCATCCATCGCCTCTCTCCCTTCTCTCTTCTCTCTTCCATCCTCAAACCCTCTCTCTGTGTCTCTTCCAACCACAGACACAGTTTCTCTTCTCTCTCTCTCTCTTCTTTCCACCCTCTCTCTATCTGTCTCTCTATTCCATCCCCTCTCTCTATATCTCTCTGTCTCTCTTATTCCATCCTCTCTCTCTCTCTCTTTTCCTCTCATCATCTAACCTCTCTGTTTCTTCCAATCACTCACATACTCTCTCTCTCTTCAACCCCCCCTCTCACCTTCTCTCTTTTCTCTCTCTTTCAACCACTCAATATGTCTGTTCCATTCACTCTCACAGTCACTCTCCCATCCATTATCTCTCTCTCTCTCCTCTTTCTCTCTTCGTTCCACTAACCCTCTCTCCCCTTCCATTCACTTCACTCTCGCTCTCCCATCCACTCACGCTGTCTTTCTGTCTCTCTCTCTTCTATTCCACCCACTCACTCTCTGTCTTCCATTCACCCTCTCTCTCCCATCCACTCACTCTGTCTTTCTGTCTCTCTCTCTCTCTCTCTCTCTCTCTATTCCACCCACTCACTCCTCTGTCTTCCATTCACCCTCTCTCTCCTATCCACTCACTCTGTCTTTCTGTCTGTCTCTCTCTCTCTCTATTCCACCCACTCACTCTCTGTCTTCCATTCACCCTCTCTCTCCCATCCACTCACTCTCTCTTTCTGTCTCTCTCTCTCTCTATTCCACCCACTCACTCTCTGCTTCCATTCACCCTCTCTCTCCCATCCACCACTCTGTCTTTCTGTCACTCTCTCTCTCTTTATTCCACCACTCACTCTCTGTCTTCCATTCACCCTCTCTCTCCCATCCACTCACTCTGTCTTTCTGTCTGTCTCTCTCTCTCTCTCTATTCCACCCACTCACTCTCTGTCATCCATTCACCCTCTTCTCTCCATCCACTCACTCTGTCTTCTGTCTCTCTCTCTCTATTCCACCCACTCACTCTCTGTCTTCCATTCACCCTCTCTCTCCATCCACTCACTCTCTCTTTCTGTCTCTCTCTCTACATTCCACCCACTCACTCTCTGTCTTCCATTCACCCTCTCTCTCCCATCCACTCACTCTCTCTTTCTGTCTCTCTCTCTCCTCTTCCACCACTCACTCTCTGTCTTCCATTCACCCTCTCTCTTCCCATCCACTACTCTCTCTTTCGTCTGTCTCTCTCCTCTCTTCCACCCACTCACTCTCTGTCTTCCATTCACCCTCTCTCTCCCATCCACTCACTCTCTCTTTCTGTCTCTCTCTCTCTTCCACCCACTCACTCTCTGTCTTCCATTCACCCTCTCTCTCCCATCCACTCACTCTCTCTTTCTGTCTCTCTCTCTCTCTATTCCACCCACTCACTCTCTGTCTTCCATTCACCTCTCTCTCTCCATCCACTCACTCTGTCTTTCTGTCTCTCTCTCTCTCTCTATTCCACCCACTCACTGTCTTCCATTCACCCTCTCTCTCCCATCCACTCACTCTGCCTCTTTCTGTCACTCTCTCTCTATTCCACCACTCACTCTCTGTCTTCCATTTACCCTCTCTCTCCCATCCACTCACTCTGTCTTTCTGTCTGTCTGTCTCTCTCTCCTCTCTCTATTCCACCCACTCACTCTCTGTATTCCATTCACCCTCTCCTCTCCCATCACTCACTCTAGTCTTTCTGTCCTCTCTCTCTCTATTCCACCCACTCACTCTCTGTCTTCCATTCACCTCTCTCTCCCATCCACTCACTCTTTCTTTCTGTCTCTCTCTATTCCACCCACTCACTCTCTGTTCTTCCATTCACCCTCTCTCTCCTATCCACACACTCTCTTTAACAACTCGCCTCATTTATATCTTATTTTTACAAAATATTGTTAATTATTGAATTTAAACATTCTTACTATGTTTGTTTGGGTTTGGTTTGGACCGTCCCAGTAAAAGAGATCGGTTATATGATTACTTATATTTGTTTGTAGTTTTTTAAAAGAATAATAATTACAACCTCATCATTTTAATTAGCCATATGCATTCATAAACACACACACACACACACACCACACACCACACAACACACACACACACAAAAATATATTATATATATATATTATATATTATATATAAGTATATATATGGGAGTAAATATGCGAAAATAAATCCGAAAATATAAAGAAAATTTGGAAAAAAACAAGTGTTTCCGAAAATAGGATGAATTTATATCGATTTTCAAACATTTCGTTTCATTAAAACCTCATCAGGATGTATCTTTTGAGGGGAAGAAAAGATGGATATTTTTATAGACCTTGGCAGGAGATGAAAATCTTTTTTAGTTTTAAACATCCGATAATTAAATTCATCCTATTTTCGGAACAACTTATTTTTTCAAATTTCTTTATATTATATATCTATATATATATATATATATATATATATATATTAAAAAATAAAATTGCGAAGGCAATACAATGCGTAAAAATAAAAGACAAAAACGATGTTTATATGTCTAAATCGATTTCAAAGCGAAGCTTTATCGTTCAGTAGACTGATTTCAGAAATGACGTGCTTTATGTTTTTTTTTTATTTGTTTTGTGGTTATAATTTCTCTTCTTATTCCTTTTCCTCTCCTTTTTTTCCTCTCTTTCTTTTCTCCTCCTTTATGGAATGTAACGAATAACTGTAATTTCTTATTCCTCTTTCTTTTTTTTCTTTCTTAAAAAGTTTGTTTGAGAACCAAGGCTGAACATACCGCGTAAGATGTTGCAATGGTGTTAGCAATTTTTGTGCTTTAGGCAACGGTTGTGAGCATTTCATAATTTCAAACAAAAGGAACAAATGAATTAAAAACCGTTAATAGAAATTTCATCTCTCTCTTTTTCCNATATTTACATACTAATACACATTAATATATATATATACATACACAATATACATATATATATACATACACATATTATATATATATAATAATACACAGATAATAAATTATATATATATACTATATATACATATAATATATAATATACATTACACTATAATATACATAATATATATTATATAATACCATATATACATACTATATAATATAATATATACATCATATATTCATAATACATATATACTATATATATACATATAACATATATATTAAACTTACTATATATACATACATATATATATATACTATAATATAATACATATATATACATATATATATAATATATATCATAATATATACATATATCATATATATATATACATATATATATATTATACATACATATTATAAAATATATATACATATATATATATAAATACTATATATACATAATATAGTAACAACATATATACCATACTTTATATATCAACATATATAATATATACATATATACATTATACATCATATACATATTACATAATATATATATACATATTATATATATACATAATATATATACATACTATATATAATATAACATATATAGATACTATATACAATATAATATATAATACATACATATATACATACATTATTATATACAAACATATATACTATAACATACATACATATATAAATATACATACATATATATAATATATTATATACATACATGACTATATATACAATTATATAATCATAATAATCATACTTAATATACATAATATACATACTATATATAATACATATATATACTAATAATTATATATACATACATATATATATACATATATATATACATACATATATATATACAATATACATAATAATATAGCATACAGATATATATACATATATATTCATACTATATACATATATATATTACAATATATATAATACATATATATTATACATATATATAAATACTATATATTATACATGAAAAATATATATACATATATATATACTAATACATTAATTATACATTATAATACTATTATAATATAATACATATAATACAATATATATAATACTTATACAGTATATATATACATAGCATATATATATACATATATATATACAGATATATATACATATCATATAATATACATATATAATATACATTACATATATATATACATATATATATACATACATATATATATACATATATATATACATATATATATATATACATATATTATATATATACATACATATATACAATAATATTATACATACATACATATATAATAATATATATATACAATATATATTATACATACATACACATATTAATATTAAACATAACATAATAAACATTATATATATAATAATCATAATAACATACATACACATAATATATATATTATATAGTATATACATAACATATATATATATATAATATATATACAATACACCATATATTATAATATATATATAACATACACATATATAATATAATATATATACATACATACATAATATACATATAATATACATACATACATATATATATATATATATATAATATACATACATATATACCATATATATATACATACATACCATATATATACATATAGTATATACAGATATATATATACATTACACACATAAATTATATTATAGTATATATATATACAACACAATATATATATATATATATATATATATATACATACATATATAATATATATATATATATAATATATACATACATATATATATATTAGACTATATATACATACAATAATTATATATATATTATATAATATAACATATATATATATATATATATATATATATAATAATATAATATATATATATATATATATATACATATATATATATATATATATACTAACCCATAATATATATTATTTATATATACATAACATATATATATATATACATACATATATTATATATAACATACATACTATAATATATATATAAACTACTATATATATATATACATACCATATATAATATATATATACATACATAATATACTATATAGTATGTATATATATATACATACATATATATATATAATATACATACATATATTATATATTATCATCATAATATTACTAACATTAACATATATAAATTATTATCATACATATATAACAACTATATATACAATCATATATATACATAATATATACATCATATATATATACATTATATATTTAAATATTATAATACATATATATATACATATATATATACTTACATATTATACTATACATATATATATATACATTATATATACATATATATATATAATACATATATAAATATACGTATATATACATATATATATATATATTACTATATATAACAACTATATACACAATATATATAATACATACATATAATATATATACACCATATATATACATACATATAATATATACATATATATATACATATATTTATATAATAACACAATATAGATAACATACATATATATATACATATATTATATATACATACATATATATATACATTATACTATATATACATAACATATATAACATATATATATATACATACATATATATAACATATATATATAACATACATATATACATATATATATATAATACTACATATATACATAAGTATATATACATACATACATATATACATATATATGATATACATACATTATATACTATACATAATATATATATCATCATAACATAACATATAATACATAAATCATATATTACACATATATGATATAACATAACTATATACATATATATATAATTACATAACACATTATATATACATATATATATACATATATATCCAATAAATATTACAGTATATATATACTATACATATATATACATTACGTAATAACGAGTTATTATACATTATATAATACATATAATATTATACATACATCACATATATATATATACATACATAATACATACACATATATATATACATAATACAACATCATATATATATACATATATAATACACATATGATATATACATATATACATACACATATAATACATATATTATATATATAGTACATACTATATACATACACATAGTATATATACATATATACATATAATATATATATTACACGATTATATATTATAATACATAATAATACATACATATATATTTAACATACACATAATATATACTACCATATATATTATATAGCATACATATATATATACATATATATACATAATACATACAAATTAAACATACATATATATAACAATATATATATATATACATAACATTATATATATACATATATATATATATATACATACAACAATATATATACATATATATATATATCCACAAATATATATATATAACATACATATACACAATATAATATATATACATACAATATATATATATTCATACACATATATATATACATACATATATATATATATATACATACACATATATATATACATACATATATATATATAACATACACATATAATAATACACACTATTATACACAATTATAGTACATATATATATATATAATCATACATAATATATTATACAATATATATATATTATATATATAACATATATATATATATACACAGATATATATATACATTTATAATTTAATATAATATATAATTATATTATATATATATATATATATATAAAGTATATATATATAAACATTAAATATATAATATATAATATATAATATATACATATATATATAACAATATATAAATATATATAATATCATATTATATATTACACATATATTATAATAATATATATTATATACACACATATATATACATCCATATATATAACATACCAACACACATATAAAATAAACACATATATATATATACACATTATATAAATATACACATAATATATACATATATATACACATATATTATATATATACAAATATATATTTACAGATCACATATATATATACATATTAATATATATACAGTTACACATATAAATACATATATATATATATGACATACACATATATATATACATATATATATATATATACAACACATATATATATACATATATATATATTATATACATATATATATATATACACATATATATATACATATATATATATATACACATATATAATATACATATATATATATATACATACACATATATATATACATATATAAATATACATACACATATATATATACATACACATATATATATATAACATACACATTAATATACTATACATACCACATATATATTAATAATATATATATCAAAAATATAACATATATATATATATATATATATATATATATATATATACTACATCATATATAATTATATACACATATATATTTATATATTATATTATTATATATATATAACATATATATTATATATATATATAATATATTATATATATATATATAATATACTATATATATAATATATAATATACATATATATATAACATATATATATATATACATACATATATATATATATACATATATATACAATTATATATATACATACATATATATATATACATATATATATACAATATATATAATATAATATACACCATATATATATACTTACTTATATATATATACAATATATTATATACATATAATATATACATAATATTATATATACATACATATATATATATATACATAACACATATATACAAACACATATATATATATACATACACATATATACAACACATATATATATATACATTACACATATATACATACACATATAATACAACAATATACATACACATATACATACACATATATACATACACATATCATTACATACACATATATATATACATACATAACATACATTATAACATACACTATACATTACATACACATATAATATACAATAACACTATATATATACATACAACCATATATAATATACATACACATTAATATATACATACAATACATACACATATATATATATACATCACAATATATATAATATTCACATCATATATATACACATACATATATATATATACACTTACACATATATATTATACATACACATAATAATATAATATATACATACAACATACATACTATATTATTATCATAACAACTACTCATATATAATCATATAATATATACATTTTAATACATACAACATACATATATATATACATACATAATATATACATCAATACATACATAATATATATATACATTACATATATATATACAACACAACATTACATACATATATAATACATACATATATATATACATACTATATACATTACATACACAATATATATACCATACACACACATATATATATACACTATACACACACATCATACACATACACATACACATACAATAATACTCACAACACACATATATAATTATACACACATACACCACACATACATATAATATATATACACACATACACACACATTACACACATATATACACATACACCACATACACACACATAAATATACATATACACACACATACACACATACACACAATACGCACATTATATACACATACCACACAACACCACACATATATATGTACATATACACAACACATACAACAATACACACACATACATTACACATTATATATACATACACACACACACACATATATATATATATACACACACACACACAAAATATATACACACACACACACACACCCATATATATATATATATACACACAACACACCACACACACAACATATAATATATATATACACACACACACCACACACACACATATATATATATACACCCACACACACACAATATATATAATATCACACACACACACACACACACATATATATATACACACACACACTATATATATATACACACACACACACATATATATATATATACCACACAATATATATTATACACACACACACACATATATATATATATACACACACCAACACATATATATATACACACAACACACACACACACATAATATATATATACACACACACACACATATTATATATATATACACACACACACACACACATATAATATATATATATTTACACACACACACACACACATATATATATATATATTATACACACACACACACACACAATATTATATATATATATATCACACACACACACACACATATATTATAATAATACACACACCACACACACATATATTTATATATATATAAAACACACACACACACATTATATATATATATATATACACACACACACACAATACTATATATATATATACACACACACACTCACATATATATATATATATCACACCACTAAAAATATACACACAACACACACATATATATATATTAATACACACACACACACAACATATATATATATATACACACACACACACATTATATAATATATACACAACACAACACACAAATATATATATATACACCACCATATATATATATATATACACACACACACACAATGATATATAAATATATATTATATACCCACAACTATATATATACACACCACACACACACTATATATATATTATATTATACACACCACACACACATATATATATATATATATATACACACACACACACATATATATATATATATATACTACACACACACACACATATATATATATACACACACATCACACCACCCCACGCAATTCAATATATATACACACACACACACACATAAGTATACTATATACACACACACACACACACATATATATTATATACACACACACACATTATATATATATACACCACACACACACACATACACACAGTATATATATAGTGTGTGTGTGTGTGTTGTTGTAAACAAGAATATATAATTGAATTCTAATAAAATTACATAATAATACATAACTTTGTTTCAAAATCGTAGATTAAATAATATAATACAAAATTAAAATCAATTTTTCAACGCGTCACACGTTTAATGCATATTAACCATAAAACTTTTAAACACTCAGCGTTCCTCAAATTAAAAATATATTATAAATTTTTTTGAACACTGTCAAAATCTCAGTTTTCTTACAGTTTCATTTTCAAATATCAAACATGGGAGAAAGAGAGAGAGAGAGAGAGAGAGAGGAGAGAGAGAGAGAGAGAGAGAGAAGAGAATAATATAATCAAATGTGACATGCCGCTAAATCCAACCAACCAACCTTCTTCAAGTGTTTCATTTATTACTGAACTTTATTTAACTCTGCACACAGTTTGGCTACAGTTGTGGCGATTACCCAAATACGTTTCACCACGAATAGGATGTGACACAAAGGCATAGATATGGGGCAATCTAACAAGAAGCGAACTCGCTTTCAGTATTAATGGATCTGCTTGATGGTCAATAGTTATAGATAGTAGGGCAAACTGGGCTCTTTGACCTTGGTTAGGCAACCGTCTAGGAGAAGGAAAACTCTGAATTCAAACCTGGTCACTACTAGAATAGGCCAGTCATACTAGTGATCTATTTCACTGGGCTCTTTAACCTGTAGCAACCAGTCTAGGAGAAGGAAACTCTGATGATGGCCGCTATTCTGGATACTCAAAGGACTTTTTATATATCTGCGTTATTTGGACTATTGTTCTCATCTTAATTGTATCTCTACAACGTTTCGGCCGATGTGTCCTCCGCCTTCTAAGAGAGATCTCAGGTATGTTCTTGTCGGGCTCGGAACCTTCTCGGACTAGGAACGTTCTTGTCGCAATCCAGTTGGACACATGGCCTAGTGGATAAAGGAGTTAGTTTAAGACAGTTCTAAGAGAGAGTTATCTGTAGACTGCAGGTTCAATCCTGGTAAAGGGCAGCAGTAACATAGAATAATAATTAACACAGCTTAACGCCTCTACCCCAGCTATGGTAAGCGGAATGAGAACCGAATATTCCCGTTGATTGAATAAAGGGTTAGATTCAAGGTTCTGTGATGGTTCCCGATTACAAGAAGGTTCCGAGTTCGAAAATAAATACATGAAGAAGGCCGGAGGGTACATCGGCCGAAACATTGTACAGAAGACAAAACGTTAACAATGAAGATGAGGACAATAGTCCAAATAACGAAGATAATACTAATCATCAAATCTCATCTCAAACATTTAGAGAAACTTTTATATGTTTTCTATTGTTATCATAATTATTATTTTATTTTATATTTAAAATAATAATAAATAGAATACAATATGTACAAGAACATCTTCTTGGCTGAAACACGTGTCGGCATTTTATTAAATATATTTATCCATTCAACATTTTTCCTTTATTTATTGGGGGCTTCTGTAACTTTTCAATATCATGCCCACCTTACTAAAGTGACCCGGCCAATATTTCTCACATATCAACCTTTATCTTGTGGCGAGCCTTCTGTGGCGGCCGGAAGTTATCGCTTCGACAGACAGAAGTCGAATGACAAAAATAAGAGGTTTGCGCATATGGATCGCGCAATCTAGAAAAAATAAAATTCAAAATAAAATTCGTAAAATTCAACCAATCAGAGGCGTACCCGTTTAAAAAGAAAAATTATCGAAAGAAGCCTCGCTGATCCTACCTGATTACTATAAAGTCTAGGACTTTTTCATTTTCAAGCAGAAAGATTTTGCCTGCCAAAGAGAATCTTGTCACTTGTTTTAAGAAATTTTAATGCATAAGGTACGAACTATCTATCTATCTTTCTCTCTTTAAATAATCATCGCTTTTAAGAGACAATCTAAATATCAGTACGAATACAGCCTGACTGATGATTATTTGGACATACAAACTTTAACGTTCTTTCTCATTGTGGGAATTGTAAAATATTTTATTACATTTTACATTTGAACTTTAAAAAAAGACTTTGGTGGAACCTCGCCCAGTATTCAATGCTACCTTTTGTAAACTTCTGTCAATACAATTTTGTTTGTTTAATCAAGAGTTTTGTCTTCTATGCCATTGTGCTTGATTTATGTATGGTCTTTAAATGTTTGAACACTTTTATTGAATATTGATACCAAACAACACCATACATACCACCATAATCTAAAGCACTTCTTAGTCAATACTTCCTGCATCACCCTCAGGTAAAAGATTGACTTCAGGGTTTATCCTGTATACACTGGGTCAAATTTGTAATTTGAACAAATGAGCAATTATTTCTGGTTTGGTTTGTTTTGTTTTACGGCATATCAACCTCAGTGGGTCATTTAATTGCCGACAAAGTTGTAAAATAAATTCATTCTTAATGCATAATGCAATTTTGTTTATAAACTCATGTTTTTCTATTTAACCCTAACAAGTACTACCACTCTGGGTCAGAGTGGACCAGGGAGCAATGGTGATGAAGGGGTGCTCTAAATTCCCCAAAACTGGAACCTCACCATCAGATTTTATAATTATTCAGATTTAAATAAAATAATATTGTGGAGAATGTGACGTAAATAACCAAGGGAATTGAGAGTGGAGTAGTAATATAGTTTCTGTTACAGACAGACAAACACACAATCTTCAATCGCCGGTGTTAGAGTGAAGTAGGGCTGGGTTAGCTCAGTCGGTAGAGTGTTCAGCTAGAAATCACAAGGTTCCTAGTTCGATTACCGACCCTCGCCGACTCGGCGTATGAGTAGCACAGGGATATGTGGGGTAAAGTAAGGAGCTGATGGTAGGTGTGATGCTCTACCTCGGATGCTAAAATAATCTTGATCTGGCGCTAATGAAAAGGGGATATACTCTCTTGCTGATTGGCGGATACCGACTTTAGGCCACCCTGACGACTTCACTTTTTTTATTCCCTGAAATAGAGTGAAACTGATACAATAACGGACTGCATTTTTATAGGGAAAGTTACCAACATGGAAGACCGGAAATAATTCTGCCCTGTCGGCTGGGGCGTTAGAATGCACCGACTGTACCTTTGCAGAGGGGTAAGACTCCCCCAATGGGGCCACCTGTTGGCCGTGGGTGGCGACCCGTGATGCTTAAGGATAGAACCCAGGTGTATGAGCAGTTCATGACATGCAATACTCCACTTTGGCCCTATCTTGGGCTAGACCGGTGGTCGGAGAGGCCCCTTCCGATCGATCGCCTGGTCACGTCAAGCCCAAGCACCTATATGATTTTCCCAACCCTATTGTCCTCATGGCAAGCTCCAGCCTCTTTTTATCATATGGGTGCTAGAAATCGGTGACTGAGGGCCTACATGTCCAGGGAATGACGTTAAACTATCTGATGGTGAGGTTCCAGTTCTGGAGGTTTGGGCAATGTGGAGCACCCCTTCATCACCATTGCTCCCTGGTCCACTCTTACCCGGAGTGGTAGTAGCTGTTAGGGTCCCATCTATGAGTTAAATAGAAAAACATGAATTTATAAACAAAATTGTATCATGCATTAAGAATTAATTTATTTTACAACTTTGTCGGCATTAAATGACCCACCGTCGTTGATATGCCGTAAAAGAAAACAAACCAAAACAAAACAAAACTGCCCTTTATGTATGTATAGATAATTACTTATATTATATTTTGGCGCGTGGTCTAGTGGTTAGAGTCATGGAAAATGGACTCGTCGATTAGAGTTCAATTCCTAGACGAATCTGTTGGCATTTCACAAAGCGCTAATACCCTTGGGAAATGTATGAATCCATATATTCTCCCTCCAGATATGGGTTAAATAGTAGGGCAGATTGGGTTCTTCAGCCTTGGGTAGGTAACCAGTCTAGGAGAGGGATAGCTCTGAATTCAAAATTCCTGAGGTCGGTCGTTGATTGGGGTTGTGGCAACCCTTGATGCACCAATTCTTTCCTATCGACTGAGCCAAAAAGTGTGGATGGTCCAACACAAGCCTTCACCACTATAAACAAATCACTATGTGGATGTTCATTGTATGAACCCTCATACGTCGAAAAATAGACGAGAGAGTCCATAATATATTATATAATCATTCTGAAAAATCACGCTATGTTTGCTCTTTCTTGTGTAATCTTCAAGTTGTTGGATTGTGGTTTCTACGCAGTCCTCTTCTCCCATCCTTTCTTGACATATACAATCTATGTCTATCGTCTCTAGGGTGAAGAGCCTTATTATTATTATTATTATTATTATTATCATCGAGTATATATTGAGTAGTCGGTGGTTCCCTGGAGGCTGAGTGACAGGAAGATTCCTTTAATCTCCAGGACTCTTCTGGGTATTCTAGTCGATTTTAACAATGCCGTAGTTTAGATGGTCTCGATACTTCCTCTAATCTCAATTCACCAAGACTCTTGAGGACCATTCCAAGTGCACCAATTATCAGTTTTCTCAGTTCCCTGCCTAATTATATATTATTATTATTATTATTATTACTAGCAAATATATGCACCCTACGGGTGCAAGTATTTTAGATTTTGATGTAATAAAATATCTATCAAATTAGAAACTATTTAGAAAATGATAAACTGAGGGGTGTAATCGAAAGATAGAACAGCTTTAAATTTAACTCTTCCATCATTTTCCATCACTCCCGTCTTTTATTTTTCCTAATTTATCTATTTAGTTAGATTATGAAGTATTTAATAAAATTACAGTTCTTTCGTCTTGTTTATGGATTTCTTTTAAGATTTATCCCCGAGATTTTTTATCAGATTCGTTAAGATAAAACCAAACAATTAGAAATCAATAATACCAAGCTTATATTTATTAAAATCAAATTCTTAATATCAATATGCAGATTAGCCTTCTCGTTCACACTTAAAACCGCTATTTTGTTGAATATATAAATATACTTGCACGTTAGTAGTATGTAGATTAATTTAACAGTATTAATTAGATATAACAATTTTATCAATAACCGAGATTTAAATAAAAATAAATTCATGGTGAATGTGACGTAAATAACTAAGGGAATTGTGACTTGAGTAGTGATTTAGTTTCGGTTACAGACAGACAAACACACAATCTCCATTATAATAAGATTATTATTATTTTGTAGGCAGGTCTTATTTTCGGGGAAACACGGTACTTATTTGGCTTTACTTTGAATTAGTTAAATCTACTTGTAGTTTAAGAACTAATTGTAGTTTAGTATCAACTGACTCCCTCGAGTATAGCATGATATACTCGGCCAATTTAACGATGTGGCTGACAAAGGTAATAATGAAGTAAATTTATCCCGTTCCTGTGAAACATGTAACGAAACTAGAAGACTCGTTTGACCCCCCCCCCATTTGAGTCGATGGGGAGGTGGTGCTGCTAAAGGATAGGAATACACGGTTGGTTTGTTGGTTTTTACGGCATGTCAACCCTTGTTGGGTTATTTTATGCCGAAGACATTTTTGTTTATTCATTCTTGATGGGTACTCAATTTAAAAAAAAATCATTTTTAAATACATTCTTCTATTTAACCCATAGATGGGACCCTAATAGATACTAAAACTCCGGGTCAGAGTGGATCTGGGAGTAATGGTGATTAAGGAGTACTACACATTCCCCAGAGCTCAAACATCATTATGTGATTATGTTTCTAATGTCATACACAGGACAATAAGACAAACATTTTTTATTCAACCTAAAGATGGGATACTAATATGTACTACCACTCTACATCAGAGTGGACCAGGGAGCAATGCTAATGAAGGGGTACTCCACATTTCTCAGACCTCCAGAACTGGAACCTTTCGACAATCGTATAGGTACTAGGGCTTGACATGACCAGCCGATGGATCGAAGGTGGCCTCTCCGACCGCCCATCTAGCCTGAGTGAGGGTCTAAGTGGGTCGACATAGATCATAATGAAGTAAATGTATCCCGTCCTTGCGAAACATGTAACGAAAGTAGAAGACTCGTTTGACCCCCTCCCCCGTTTGAATCGATGGGTAAGTGGTGCTGTTGAAGGATAGGAATACACGGTTGGTTTGTTGGTTGGCTTTTACAGCATGTCAACCCTTGTTGGGTTATTTTATGCCGAAGACGTTTTTGTTTATTCATTCTTGACGGGTACTCAATTTTTTTTAAAACTCATTTTTAAACACATATTCTAAACACATTCTTCTATTCAACCAATAGATGGAACCCTAACTGATGCCACAACTCCGGGACAGGGTGGATCTGGGAGTAATGGTTATGAAGGAGTACTCCACATTCCCCAGAGCTCCAGACCTGGATATTCAATACAGTCTAACGTCATAACCAGGACAACAACACACAGTTGTCTATTCCACCTGTAGATGGTACTACCACTCCGGGTCAGAGTGGATCTGTGAATGATGGTGATGAAGGGGTATTCCACATTCCCCAGAGCTCCAAATTTGAACTTCTCTTACTCTAAGCGCTACCAGGTACTACCACTCAGGGTCAGAGTGGACCAGAGAGCAATGGTGATTAAGGGGTGCTCCCCATTCCCCACACCCACAGAACTGAAACCTCACCATCAGATAGAGTTTAACGTCATTCCCAGGACATGTAGGCCCTCAGCCACCGCCTTCTAGCACCCATATAATAAAAAGGGTATGCGGCTTGCCATGAGGGCAATAGTGTTGGGGCAATCATATAGGTGCTAGGACTTGATATGACCAGCCGATTGATCGGAGGGGCCTCTCCGACCGCCCGTCTAGCCCAAGATAGGGCCAAAGTGGAGTATTGCAAGTCATGAACTGCTCATCAGATAGAGCCTAACGCCATACCCAGGACAACAAGACCCTCAGCTGCCGCCTTCTAGCACATATATAATAAAAAGGGTTGAAATGGACTCGCCAACCCGAGTTCAAGTCCTGGACGAAGCAGCTTAAATTTCAGATAGCGTTAATACGCTAGGGAAAGGTATGAATCCAATTCTCCCTCCAGCTATGGGCAAATAGCAGAGCAGACTGGGCTCTTTAACCCAGTCTAGGAGAAGGAAAGCTCTGAATTCAAACCTGTTAAACTCCGCTTAGGAAATTGACCTTGTGTCACATCCTGCTCGTGTGGAGGGGTTGGTAAATATATATAATAAAAAGGGTTGAGGCTTGCTATAAGGGCAATTAGGTTATGACAATCATACAGGTGCTAGGGATTGACGTTACCTGCTGATTGAGCGGAGGGAGCCTCTCCAACCGTCCTTCTAACCTAAATAAGGGCCTACGTGTAGTGTTGTAGGTCATGGACTCCACATCCACCAGATTCCATCCTTAAGTATCAAGGGACGCCACCCATAGCAAACTGATTTATAATAAACTCCTTTTTTTTTTAAATGCCCGTCACCGGGTGATTTATCTATTAAATTCAACTTAAGCAATCAAGTAATTTCATAATTTAATATTAATGTATAATCTAGATGTAGATATAATATAAATTATTCATTTATATATATAGTTTGGTTTGGTTTGTTTTATGGCATATCAACCTCGGTGGGTCATTTAATACCAGCAAAGTTGTGAAATAAATTCATTGTTAATGCATAATACAATTTTGTTTATAAACTCACGTTTTACTATTCAACGCATAGATGGGACCCTAACAGGTACTACCACTCCGGGTCAGAGTGGACCTGGGAGCAATGGTGATGAACAGGTGCTCCACAATCCCCAAACCCACAGAACTGAAACCTCACCATCAGATAGAGTTTAACGTCATTCCCAGGACATGTAGACCCTCAGCCACCGCCTTCTAGCACCCATATGATAAGAATGATTGGGTGGTTGCCATAAGGGTAATGGGGTTGTGAAAATCATATAGGTGCTAGGGCTTGACGTGACCAGCCGATTGATCGGAGGGAGCCTCTCTGACCGCCCGTCTAGCCCAGGATAGGGCCAAAGTGGAGTATTGCGTATCATGAACTGCTCATCCAACTGTGTTCTATCCTTAAGCAACACGGGTCGCCACTCACGGCCAACAGGTAGCCCCATCGGGGGGGGGTCTTACCCCTTTACAGAGGTACAGTCAGTGCATTCTAACGCCCCACCGACAGGGCGCTTATGTATCTTATTATAATGGAGATTGTGTGTTTTTCTGTAACCGAAACTAAAGCACTACTCAAGTCACAATTCCCTTAGTAATTGACGTCACATTCACCATGAATTTATCCTTATTTTAACCTCAATTATTAATAAAATTGTTTTACATTATTTATGCTGTTAACCATATCTATATAATAATAACATGCAATTGTATTTATATATACAACAAAATAGTGGTTTACAGCGTAAACGGGAAGGCTAATTTGCATATTGATATTAGAAATGTAATTTTAATAAATATATGCTTAGTATTCTTGGTTTCTAACTGTTTGATTTTATTTTAATGAATATAAGCAAAAATCTCTTCAATGAATCTTAAATGAAATCCATTAACAAGAAAAGATAAGTGTAATTTTATTCTTTACTTCGTATTTTAACTAAATACTTAAATTAGAAAAAATAACAATGAAAGACGGGAGTGATGGAAGAGTAAATTTCAGTTGTTCTATTTTTCTATTATACCCCCTCTGTTTCAAATCTTTTAATCTGCATTCTTATTTAGTTTCATTAGCGTTTCTAATTTAATACGATATTTCATTACATTAAAACTTAAATATTTGCACCCGGAGGGTGCATATATTTGCTAGTCTAGATAATAAATTAGAATAATTTATAATAGATTATTTCAAAGTTATGTTTAAATGCATATAATCATGCCATGGTTTCTATTAACTTTGAATTCTAACTTATCTTAACTAATTAATTAATTTTATAAGTTAATAAAGATATACAGCATATTCAACTGTGGGATATGGAAATCTAATCGATTGCAATGGAGTTATCAGAATAATGATTGATTAGAATAATTGTATTTATTTTGTTAATGTCAAAACGAACTACAATGGTCAATTTAAAAAAAACACTAATAGTACCATGTACTCGCTTGGTTACCTCATTTGAGGAATGAAGCCGTCTTTTTGAGGAAATTTATTTCCTCGAATATCTTATATTTGAGAGAACAGGGTTCTTCAGATTGCTATATTCGTAAGAAAATATCACTGTCTGAAGAATCTATTTCCTTGAATACAAGATACAGGTGGAAATAAATCTATAATCGTTAATATAACTGATATTTAAGCCTTATCTTTCTTATAATATATATATATATATATATATATATATATATGCGTAATTTTATTTTAATGGGTATCTTCATGTATATATATATATATATATATATATATATATATAGACGTATTTTTATTTTTAATGGGTATACATGTATATATATATATATATATATATATATATATATATATAGGCGTATTTTTATTTTTAATGGGTATCTACACACACACACATATATTATATATATATATATATATATATATATATATATATATATATACACAGGCGTATTTTAATTTTTAATGGGTATATATATATATATATGCGTATTTTTATTTCTAATGGGTATATATATATATATATTATATGTGCGTATTTTTATTTTTAATGGGTATATATATATATATATATATATATATATATATGTAATAGGTAACTGAGTTACCTCCCCCTCCCTTCTAAAGTTACTATATAAACTGGTAACAAAAGCCAACTGTATTCTATGTAGAATAAAGCTTCTGAAAGTCTGACCGTGTTTTGTCTGTTAACTACCACAATATATATATATAATATATATAATATATATATATATATATATATAGGCGTAGTTTTATTTTTAATGGATATATATATATATATATATATATATATATATATATATATATATATATATATATATATATCGGTGTAGTTTTATTTCTAATGGGTATATATATACATAGGCGTAGTTTTATTTTTAATGGGTATATATATTATATATATATATATATATATATATATATATATTATATATTATATTATATATATATATATACTATTTTGTATATGGTTAGTCTTTCTTAGGAAGTACCAGATATTTTTTATAATATGACAACTTTTTTTGTGGGGTTGCGGGTGGATGGGCACTTTTCGGCATACCTAAAATTTGACCCCTGTGCCCTCAGATGACTACGAAGTAACACACACTGTTCCATGTCTATTGCTAGCCAACTGATTATTGTGTAATACGCTTTTGTGTCCCTTTTTATCCACCCCACCAACTGACTATCAAGTAACAGACACTGTTCTGTTTCTACTGTTAGACCCCCCCCCCTCCAACTATCACTAGGACATTAAATCAGGTGAAGCTAATTGAATTTAACGCTTTACCTTTCAAATTTCCCCCCACCGCTATACGAATTTTTCTTGGTATATCTTACCTGTATGATGGTATATTTCAAAAGTTCACTATCTATTCACATCAGAACTTATTCAATTCAAATCAATTCCTATTAATATTATCGTAATCCGAGTCTTTTTGTTCAGTTATAATTAACTACAGTGTTTCCCCCAAAAGAAAACTTAGCGTGGTTTTTAAGTTTGGTTTGGTTTGGTTTTATGGCATATCAATTTCAGTGGGTCATTTAATACCGATAAAGTTTTACAATAAATCAATTCTTAATGGATAATACAATTTTTTTATAAATTCATTTTTTCTATTTAACCCAAAAATGGGACCCCAACATGTACTACCACTCCGGCTCAGAGTGGACCAGGGAGCAATGGTGATGAAGGGGAGCTCAACATTCCCCAAACATCCAAAACCGGAACCTCACCATCAGATAGAGTTTAACGTTATTCTCAGGACATGTAGACCCTCAGTCACCCCCTTCTAGCACCCATATGATAAAAAGGGGTTGAGGGTTGCCATAGGGTTGGGGCAATCATGTAGGTGCTAGGGCTTGACGTGACCAGCCGATTGATCAGAGGGGGCCTCTCCGACCGGGCGTCTAGCTCAAAATAGGGACAAAATGGAGTATTGCAAGTCATGAACTGCTCATCCACCCCGAGTTCTATCCTTAAGCATTACGGGTCACCACCCACGACCAACAGGTGGCCCCATTGGGGGAGTCTTACCTCTCTGCAGAGGTGCATTCTAACGCCCGACCGACAGGGCTGAAAATTTCGTGATTTTTCTGAATGATTTTAATATAAACCCTAGTTGATAAAATAAAATTCCAGAGGATGATAGGATTATTTTTTAATGAATTGTCGTTAATGAGTTTTTGAATAGAAGAACATGTTAAGGGTAAATAAATGTAGGCCCTTTTTCGCAGTTTCTGTATATTTAGAAATGTCTATGTCGTAACGTCGTTTTTCGATATGAAGAATAAGATATCCCTCGAAAATCTGGGTGTGAAAATATAAACCCTTTATTATTTCCCTGGAAAAACGGTAACTATCCGTTTTTGTACTATGCTTTGGCGTGGTATGCGTAGAAACAGTTTTGGTGAGGGAGCCGCTGTGAGTGGTTTAAAGTAGACAAAGAGTTAAAAATCAGACCAGCATAATAAAGACAGGACTAATTCGTACTACAGTAGTTGGAAAAAAACTTACCTCCATTCAAATTAAATTCCATTTTTTTTTTTAAACTGCTTTTGATTCACGCTGGGAGACCTTTTTTTTTCTTTTTTTCAAAGAGTCGAAATTAAACGCTAAAAATCTAAAAATAAAAATCTCCTAAAATTAACAATAGCGTAAATTGTACACTATAAAAGCTGATAGGAATCGAAATATCCGTCTACCAATTATTTTCTCTGGGTAGAATAAAACGTAAAATAAGTTTAAAAATAAGCACCTGTTAGAAAAAATATTTTTATTTTATATTATAGTTTTTAATTTCTTGATTAGAAAAACCAACGTCTAGCGTGAGTAGGTATACAAAAAAAAAAGCCACGGATTTTTTCCTCGGTGGTTTGCCGAGGGGTGACAGGAAGGAAGCTAATCGTGGGAGTGAGTTCAATCATTACCGGTAGCTGTAATTATTTTGCTAAAACCTTTCCTATAAATAAGGGCGTACCATCTTGATTTAATTGTTAGCAAGCTGGGCACGCAGATCCATTGCTAGTGAATACCGAGTTCAGTCCTCTCTGGATGCGACACACTTGCGACGAATCTAAACAGTTTGAATTCAATCGTTACTGGTAATTGTATTATTTAGACTAGCAAAATAAAAAGACACCCTCGATGTAAAAATAATTTTTTTAAAGATATTGCCTGGGGGGATGGGAGCTGAAAATTCAATGCCATAGAGTGTGTACCATAAGTATGTAAAATCGTCAAATTTATTAAAGGAGTAAAAAAAAAAAAAAAAAAAGAAAGACAATTTGAAATGGAAACAGTTCCGATAACTTTAAATATTATATTAGAATAAAACAATCTATGTATAAATATATAACGCCGGGCATCTATTTATTGAAACAATGGGGATTGTCTAACATTGCATGCTCACATTTCGAGTATATTTATTCTATGTTATGACGTTGGATTATGTGTTGGGTAATGTGACGTAAGCAGTGATGCAGTTTTTGTTACAGACAAAAACCGGAAGCGAATCTCCATTATTAATAGATATACCCAAAATTCGTCAGCTACATTTAAAAAAAGAATTAGAATTAATTAAATATATTATTTAAGTTCAAACTTTTGTCTAAAACGATAAGTAGTAACATAATGACTATCATTAAAAAAAAGAAAAATATAATTACAAATGCAGTCTATTTTTAATACATTTAAAATATTTTGGGGGGTCAATTTCGATCGTGTTCGGTCATTAAACTGCACTGCTGCAATCTGCCAGAATACTCAGAAGACCTGAGGAGACTTGCTGTCACTCAGACTCCAGTGAAATATCATCAGCTTACACTGATGTGAAAACTCAAAAGGAGTAAAAAAAAAAGTTTTGTTTTAAATAATAGAATATCTTGCGTAATATCACTGGATCTGGTCTTCTTGCCTGGATTGGGGGATCCAATTTTTTGCTTAAAATTTTCTGAATTATTTTCCCGGACAATTGTTCATTTCTAATTTGTTTTCAATGGTTTTATGTTTCCCCTCTTGAAAAAGCAATCTTATCTTTTTTTCATTTTCTTCTTTGTGATGAAATTAATAATTCTTTTTTTTTTTTAAAGATGGATGCTCTTGATATTAAATTCATCAATTTATTTTTATTTTTTATTTTTTTTTGTGTATATGATTCTAGAAAACCTTCTTTGTTGTATATTTGAAATATGTATTTCCTCTTGAAGAAAATTGATATTCTCTTTTGAATCGTTCATATCTTAAAACTTTCTATTACAAAACTTTTCCAATTTGAAATCCAGAAAATGTTTTTTTTTGTTTAGATAATTTCAATTTCTTTCTTGTTTTTTTTTTTTGTTTTTTTTTTTTGGTTTTAGTTTCATCACTCGAAATCACAAGATAGTTCATGAAAACGTAATATATTATTATACTAAAGCTGAGTGATTCAATTATTTTTTTCCTATAGGTTTTTTCATATTTAGTTTAATGACACAAAATACGTGCTAAAATATTCCTTAGTTCTGGAATTGAATTATGCTTGAAAAATCCATTTTGATTGGTTATAATTTGTTCTAATTTGCAATTGTCAAAAACTGAGCCGTCACTTAGTTCATATTCTACATGTCACTTTCCCAATATATATATATATATATATATATATATATATATATATATATATATATATATATATATCTTTATATATATATATATATATATAATATATATATATATTATATATATATATATAATCTTTATATATATATATTATATATTATATATCTTTATATATATAATATATATATATATATATATATAATCTTTAATATATATATATATATATATATATATATATATATATAATCTTTTTATATATATATATATAGTTCAATGAAAAATCAAAACAAATAAAAGATTTTGCTTTTATTTATTCATTTCGGAACGGTATTACAACCAGTGGTTTCTTGCTGAAAGCATTCATCAGGTAAAACGAAACGGTTCCTTTGAAAATGACAGAAATGTTATATATATAATATATATATATATATATATAC
>CM042181.1:798814-833814 GCA_023376005.1 Doryteuthis pealeii | reverse complement strand
TGCATTCTTATTTAGTTTATTTAGACTTTTTTAATTTAATATGTTACTTTATGACATTAACACTTGCACCCGGAGGGTGCATATATTTGTGTTGTACCGGCCGTTCCTACAGTGGAGAATATACACCGGTTCTCACTATAAATAGTGAGACACCGAGTGAAAAGGTTGTACTGTTACCGTACTGTTACTGTTTAGCGGCAAGCTAGCCGTTCTTGTACCTTATTGTAAATACACTTGTCTCTTTTTACCCTACCTCGACTTTACTTGTTTTTTTTACTGTTGAACTAACATCACAACAATTTGCTAGTTATAATAATAATCTATTTAATAATATACTAATAATTACAATAACATTTATTTTGAATTCAAAATAAATGTTCACTCTGATGAAGGTCGATTTATTTTGAATTCAAAATAAATGTTCACTCTGATGAAGGTCGATTTATTTTGAATTCAAAATAAATGTTCACTCTGATGAAGGTCGATTCTTCTATGTGTGCGAAATATTTTCACACACATAAACTGACCGAAACACATGTGTAAGTGATATCGATTAATGTGATATCGATTAAATTCATTTTATCCATCTACATTTCTTTTCTTTACTCATTTTTCCTCATATATATATATATAAAGATAAAAATCGAACAGGATTGTATTGTATTGAGTTACAACCGCTTGATGCCGTGTCTTACCAATTCGACGGTAATTGGAACTTAGCTTGATTATTCTTCAGTGGGAATTTCTGAAAATAATCTAGAATGTCCTGAGCGGCGAATCATCCTGTAGTTAGCGAATCTGTCTTAAGTCATTTGTCACGCGTGAATTCAACACAATACAATTCGCCTTCCAACGCACAAAGCTTGCAGCCTATCACCTTCTTGGTACTACTGGGACATTGGCAACGACCAGCAAACTTTGGGCAAAGATTGCTGTTAATGAATAAATACTAGGTTGGCTGGTTGGTTGGTTGGTTGGTTGATTTGTTGATTTTAATGGCATATCAACCCGTCCGGGGTTATGTCAAGCCTAACAGAGTGTAATACATATCCTGTATGCATATATATCATCATCATGTCGCGCTATTAGCACGGATATCCATGACAATCTCTCGCGAACCTTTCCTATCATTCATTTTCCCAGGGAGGTCCTCTGCGCAGCAACCTGCATCTTTACTTAGTTGGTCAATGTAGGTCCTTGATGGACGGCCCACACTAGCATGTCCGTGTGTTGGCTTCCACCGGAGAACGTCACTTATGAGCTCATCCTTGCTTCTCCAGCAGTGCCCGGCATGTCTTGTCCGTCTCACTTGTATGGTTTGTGAGATGGGGGGCAGGTGGCCATATAGCGGTTTCCTCGTGGGGTGCTGCTTCCACGATTTATTCAGGACTGCACGCAGCATTCTTGTGCAGCTCCAGTCCAGCTTATTCTCAAGGCGCCTCGTTAGGGTCCAAGTGGTGCATCCGTACAGCAACACTGATACAACCACCGCCTGGAAGAAATGTCGCTTTAGCTTGTCAGCGAGATCGGATTTCCATATTATTGATAATTTGTTTGTGGCCGACCACGCTTTTCCTATTCGTGTATTTACATCGCTTTCTGTGGATAAGATATTACTACCTAGGTATGTGAATTGTTCTACTGGCTTAAGGGGCTTACCGTTGAGTGTGGTTATGTCTCCTTTCCTTTTGAAACATATGTACTCTGTTTTATCGGAGTTTACATGAAGGCCAATATTATTTGCTGCCTTCTCTAGGCTATGCAGTAATGACTCGGCCTGTGGTGGTGTATCTGCAAGGAGTGCAAGGTCATCAGCGTAGTCTGCATCTGTGACTTTCTGTGCGGGATATCGCCTGCTTCTTGCCTTTTTTAGTGTGAAGCCTTCTTCTTTTATGGTATCTAATGATGTTCGGAGTGCATAGTCTAAGCATATGATAAATATATATGGTGCTAGTGTATCTCCTTGTAGGACTCCAGTTCCGATACTTTTAGTAATTGGTTTTAACATTGTGTTAGTATGTATGTATGTGTGTGTGTGTGTGTGTGTATGTGTGTGTGTGAGCATGATTTTCATTTATAAAAGAGGCAAGAGAATATTCTTTTAAAATTTGAGTTGCTGAGAAACACACACACACACACACACACACACACACGCACACACACACACACACATACACAACCTTGAGCTTTGTTTCAATTCCATTTATCGCAAAATATTTATACACACACGCGCAACCACACATTCAGAAACACATAAAAAATACACAATGCTTTTTTCGATACAAACACTTACACATTCTAATACTCACACCGCAAAAAAGAATATTTGACGTCATATTTCAAACCGTACGTTTTTTCAACTTTTTTTTTTCTCAGACTTCAAATTTTAAACAGACCGATAAACAAGGACTATTACTCGCCTTTCTCCTTATTCTGAGATAAAAAAAAATTTATCACCTTCCACATACCAACAAAAGCCCTGAAGATGATCTAATTAATAGATCGAAACACTGTAGCGTCAGCCAATAAACTCACCACTTAACTCATTTAAACCTGTGTTTTTTCAATTTTTTATTATACTATACTAGCAAATATTCGGGTGCAAGTATTTAGGTTTTGATGTAATAAAATATTGTATCAAATTAGAAACGATTTAGAAAATGATAAACTGAGGGGGTATAATCAAAAAATAGAACAGCTTTAAATCTAACTCTTCCATCATTTTTCATCACTCCGGTCTTTCATTTTTCCTAATTTATCTATTTAGTTAGATTACGAAGTATTTAATAAAATTACAATTCTTTCGTCTTGTTTATGGATTTCTTTTAAGATTTATCCCTGAGATTTTTGCTCATATTCAATAAGATAAAACCAAACAATTAGAAATCAATAATACTAAGCATATATTTATTAAAATCAAATTTTTAATATCAAAATGCAAATTAGCCTTACCATTCACACTGTAAACTGCTATTTTGTTGTATATATAAATACAATTGCATGTTATTAGTATGTAGATATGGTCAACAGTCTTAATGATGTAAAACAATTTTATTAATAATTGGGTTTTAAATAAATAAAAAAATCATGGAAAATGTGATGTAAATAACAAAGGGAATTGTGATTTGTATAGTAATATAGTTTCGGTTACAGACAGAAAAACTCACAATCTCCATTATAATAAGATTATATATATATATACATATATATATATATATATATATATATATATATATATATATAATGGCTGTCAACTCGTGATTCGAGTAAGAGCATTTCCTGCTTTTTCCCTTTTTTTTATCCAGTTGTATTTGACTCTCCATTCCTGTGTTTTCTCAGATGACTCACCAGGCCAGCCCTGGAGAGACATACTCTTCCACATAAACCACATGTTGGAACTTCTCCACTTTGAATGTTGCTTGATTGAAAATTACTCTTTCTAATTGACCGTTTCATTTTTTGGTGTTTGATTTGGTTGGACTCAAATTCTTCCACAGACAGGTAGATAATGGCTCTCCAGCTAGGTCTATTACAATATATATATGTATATCATTTTGAATTAATGGGAATACAAATAAAATCCGTGGATTTTTTTACGATTTTGTGGGTTTTTTTTTAATAAAATAAATAGCAGCGGCAGACAATCCTGGGTATTAGCCGGGAATTCAATTAATACATCAACATATTTATTAATAGCCAAAGTAGGTCCTAGTATAAACAATAGATTAGAGCTAAACACTGAATACATAATTAATTAAAATATACGTTCCTCACAGTATATAATACATAGTATGTACATTTCATTATACATATATCAAATGAATATTACATAAATATATAAATAGATGAAAATAATAAAATTGAAATTGAATGAACGACTGAATGTCCATCACGCAAAGTGAGCGTGACGTTTAAAAAAAAGAACACCACGAGAGGCGTGCTTATAACATAAAAAAAAATAACGACCAAAAAAAAAAAACGCGTCCATTTCCGAAAATCGTCTCTGAAGATAAAGTTTTACTTTCAAATCAATAAAACAAAAAAAAAACATCTTTTTGTTTTTATTTTTTACTTGCATTGTAATTGATTTCAAATTAATACATTATAACATACTTAACAATGCTTCAAGCAAATTACCAATTGCTTTTATATATACATATATATATATATATATATATATATATATATATATATATATATATATATATATATATATATGTATATATATATATATATATATATATATATATATATATATATATATATATATGTTACGAACGCCTGTGCTGATTAGGAACAATCAAACACAGTGTCGCACAAGAAAGAAAAAAAATGCGATAAAGGTCCAGGTATGAAACGATAACGGTTTCATAGAAGGGATAAAAGGGGAAAATCAAGCCTTCTACTTCCCGCTCCAGAAAGGTAGTGAATAAGCCGAGAAAACAGAATGGACCCTGGTCAAGCCAAAGAAAACACGAACACAATATCATACATTTATAACAAACAAAAACAGATAGCCTTTTTATTATAAAATAAATAGCAGCGGCAGACAATCCTGGGTATTAGCCGGGAATTCAATTAATACATCAACATATTTTCTTTCAGGGATTCTCTCCTTCTTTCTTTTCTTTTTTTATATGATTATAAAGTTCACAATTCAAAGCTTATATAATAGTCATAGTTGACAGTTCATATAAAATGGTAATAGTCAAAGTTCATATGGAATTGTCACAGTTAAAAGTTCAAAAGTGTTCTTGAAACTACAGAGTCAAATGTGATGATGCAAAATATTTTAAATAAAGAGAGACTTACATTTATAAAGAGATCCCTTTCAAACATTCCCTTTTCATTTTTCGTATTACTTCAGTGTCACGTAAAATAGGTTCCTTTTTTCTTTTCCTTTTTCACACAATAACTTTACAAATTTCCTTAGCAAATAGTAGACCTTTTAAAATCACTCGATACACGTTTAAAGATCTGTCTTTCCTCTGTCTCATCTCTCATAGCAGCAGCGAATTTTCTCATGTGTCCGATCGCTTTTAAATCTTCTTAACTTGTGTCTTTTAAAACTATTTCTTTCTTTCTTTTTCACTAAATTGGCGGGAAGTTCAATCGAACGCTACGAGTTTGGAGTCACGCGTACTTAAAAGTTCACTAAAGTTCGTGGCTGGTTTTGGCCACCGGTGAGAGGGGGAGGAAGGGTGGAGGTGTTATGCTTCTTAATAAAGGGTAGTAATCAGAATCTAAAATATTTTATATTTCCTGACTTCATCCTTACCCATTTTGTTTTTTTTTCTCTATCATTCAAACATTTAAAAGTGTACTCTTACATATTCATAACATATATATATATATATATATATATATATATATATATATATATATATATATATATATATATATATATATATATATATATATATATATATATATATAAACATATAAATATATATATATATATATATATAATATATAAACATATAAAATATATATATATATATATATATAAACATATAAATATATATATATATATATATAAACATATAAATATATATATATATATATAATATAAATATAAATATATATATATATATATATAAACATATAAATATATATATATATATATAAACATATAAATATATATATATATATATATATATATAAATATAAATATATATATATATATATATATATATACATATAAATATATATATATATATATAAATATAATATATATATATATATATATATATATATATATATATATATATATATATATATATATATATATATATATATATATATCTGCTGCGGAATATAAAATAAATAATAAATAATTACACGGAAATATAATATTCAATTTCTTTTATTTGGAAAACATTTACAATATCTTTTTGAATCAATGGGAATAGAAATGAAATCCATGGATTTTCTACGATTTTCTGTTTTTTAATTTTATTTTTTAATATTTCATTCATTCAAACTGAATGTTCCTTTTTCAAAGTCGGGGATGTTCTTGCTTCCTTTCCATGTGTCGTTAACTGATTTTCCGTAAATCTTCTCTATTAACCGGATCCAACCGGCTTATTCGGGAAGACTGGAAGGGGTCCATTGACGCCACTCTCCCAAGAAACGCAGCCACAATCTTTCTCAATACCCGTCATAAAACTGAACATGGCTAAACAAACTCTGAAATCATTCCGGGAAAGTGACATGTTGTAAAATTGTAAATGGAATGGACCCCTGAAGAAATTTATCTCTGTCTCGTCATGTTCTGTAAAATAAACAAAGCAAAAAATTACTGACTTAAACAGAAACAGACAAAATTAAAGAGAAAGAAATAAGGTGAAATATTGCCTAACTATTTGGCAATAGGAAGGACTGTTTATTAGAGGAAATTGTTGTACTATAAGAATGCATTGGAAATGGTTTTACGATAAGAATGCATTGGAAATGGTTTTACGAGAAGAATGCATTGGAAATGGTTTTACTATAAGAATGTATTGTAAATGATTTTACTATAAGAATGCATTGGAACTGAACTATAAGAATGCATTGGAAATGATTTTTACTATAAGAATGCATTGGAAATGAGTTTACTATAAGAATGCATTGGAACTGATTTTACTATAAGAATGCATTTGGGAACTGATTTTACTATAAGAATGCATTGGAAATGATTTTACTATAAGAATGCATTGGAACTGATTTTACTATAAGAATGCATTGGAACTGATTTTTCTATAAGAATGCATTGGAAATGATTTTACTATAAGAATTGCATTGGAACTGATTTTACTATAAGAATGCATTGGAACTGATTTTACTATAAGAATGCATTGGAAATGGTTTTACTATAAGAATGCATTGGAAATGATTTTACTATAAAAATGGATTGGAAATGATTTTACTATAAGAATGCATTGGAAAGGATTTTACTATAAGAATGTATTGACAAGGATTTTACTATAAGAATGCATTGGAAATGATTTTACTATAAGAATGCATTGGAAATGGTTTTACTATAAGAATGCATTGAAACTGATTTTACTATAAGAATGCATTGGAAATGATTTTTACAATAAAAATGCATTGGAAATGATTTTACTATAAAAATGCATTGGAAATGATTTTACTATAAGAATGCATTGGAAATGATTTTTACTATAAAAATGCATTGGAAATGATTTTACTATAAAAATGCATTGCAAATGATTTTTACTATAAAAATGCATTGGAAATGATTTTTACTATAAAAATGCATTGGAAATGATTTTTACTATAAAAATGCATTGGAAATGATTTTTACTATAAAAATGTATTGGAAATGATTTTTACTATAAAAATGCATTGGAAATGATTTTTACTATAAAAATGCATTGGAAATGATTTGGAAATGATTTTTACTATAAAAATACATTGGAAATGATTTTTACTATAAAAATGCAAATGATTTTTACTATAAAAATGCATTGCAAATGATTTTTACTATGCAACTATAAAAATGGATTGGAAATGATTTTTACTATAAAAATACATTGGAAATGATTTTACTATAAAAATACATTGGAAATGATTTTTACTATAAAAATACATTGGAAATGATTTTTATTATAAAATGCATTGGAAATGATTTTTAAATGATTTTTACTATAAAAATGCATTGGAAATGATTTTCACTATAAAAATGGATTGCAAGTGATTTTGTACTATTATTATTTTTACTATTTTTACTATTACCTTTCCATGTGTCGTTAACTGATTTTCCGTAAATCTTCTCTATTAACCGGATCCAACCGGCTTATTCGGGAAGACTGGAAGGGGTCTATTGACGCCAACGCCCCCAAGAAATGCATCCATAATCTTTCTGAATACCCGTCCTAAAACTGAACATGGCTAAACAAACTCTGAAATTATTCAGGGAAATTGACAAGTTATATAATTGGAAATAGAATGGACCCCTGAAGAAACTTATCTCTGTGTCGTCATGTTCTGTAAAATAAACAAAGCGAAACATTACTAAACAAAAACAGCCAAAATACAAGAGAAAGAAATAAGGTAAAATGTTCTATTTTGCAATAGGAAGAACGGTTTATTACAGGAACACAAGGAAAATGGTTTTATTATAAGAATGCATTGGGAATGGTTTTATTATACGAATGCATTGGAACTGATTTTACTATAAGAATGCATTGGAAATGGTTTTACGATAGGAATGTATTGGAAATGGTTTTACTATAAGAATGCATTGGAAATGGTTTTATTATACGAATGTATTGGAAATGATTTTACTATAAGAATGCATTGGAAATGGTTTTACGATAAGAATGCATTGGAAATGGTTTTACGATAAGAATGCATTGAAAATGGTTTTACGATAAGAATGTATTGGAAATGATTTTACTATAAGAATGCATTGTAAATGGTTTTACTATAAGAATGCATTGGAAATGGTTTTACGATAAGAATGTATTGGAAATGATTTTACTATAAGAATGCATTGTAAATGGTTTTACTATAAGAATGCATTGGAAATGGTTTTACGATAAGAATGTATTGGAAATGGTTTTACTATAAGAATGCATTGGAAATGGTTTTATTATACGAATGCATTGGAAATGATTTTACTATAAGAATGCATTGGAAATGGTTTTACTATAAGAATGCATTGGAACTGATTTTACTATAAGAATGCATTGGAAATGGTTTTACTATAAGAATGCATTGTAAATGGTTTTACTATGAGAATGCACTGTAAATGGTTTTTCCATAAGAATCCCTTCGAAATGATTTTACTAAGAATGCATTGGAAATGGTTTTACGATAAGAATGTATTGGAAATGATTTTACTATAAGAATGCATTGGAAATGGTTTTATTATACGAATGCATTGTAAATGGTTTTACTATAAGAATGCATTGGAAATGGTTTTACGATAAGAATGTATTGGAAATGGTTTTACTATAAGAATGCATTGGAAATGGTTTTATTATACGAATGCATTGTAAATGGTTTTACTATAAGAATGCATTGGAAATGGTTTTACTATAAGAATGCATTGGAACTGATTTTACTATAAGAATGCATTGTAAATGGTTTTACTATGAGAATGCACTGTAAATGGTTTTTCCATAAGAATCCCTTCGAAATGATTTTACTATAAGAATGCATTGCAAATGATTTTACTATAAGAATGCATTGCAAATGGTTTTACTATAAGAATTCATTTGAAATGGTTCAAATATAGGAAAATATCTACAAGTGTCATTCGATAAATAAGGTGAAATATTGATTAAGAAGAGGAAGCCTTTTTTACTATAGGAATGCATTTACAAATGCTATGTAGTAAATAAGGTGAAATATTGCCTAAGAAGTTGGGTAAAGGAAGGACTGGTTATTACAGGAATACATTGGAAATGGTTTTCATTTACGAGGATCATTCAAGAAGTAAAGTGAAGTATTATTGCCTAAGAAGGCGGCCATCGGAAGTACCGTTTGCTATAGAAATGCATTAGAAATAGTTTTAGTATAGGAATCCATTTACAAGTGTCAGTCAATAAATAAGGTTAAGTAATGTATAAGATGTTGGCTATAGAAAGCCTATTTTTTAAAATATAGAAATGCATTTGAAATGGTTTTATTATATGAATGCATTGACGGGGCTCATTCAATAAATAATTCGAAATATTGCCTAAGGAGTTGTTTACTACAGAAATGTATTGGAAATGCTTTTGCTAAAGAAGTACATTTACGAGGATCAGTCAATGGATAAGGCGAAATATTGCCTAAGGCGTTTGCAATCGGAAGTACTGCTTACTATACGAATGAATTGGAAATTGTTTTACTATATGGATACATTGACGAGGCTCATTCAATAAATAGAGTGAAATATTGCACAAGAAGATGTCAGTCATAAATAAGGTGAAGTAATGTATAAGATGTTGGCTATAGAAAGCCTATTTTTTTAAAATTAGGAAATGCATTTGAAATGGTTTTACTATTGGAATGATTGGAAATGATTTTACATAAGAATGCAATTGGAAATGTTTTACTATAAGAATGCATTGGAAATGATTTTACTATAAGAATGCATTGGAAAGGGGTTTTACTATAAGAATGCTTGGAAATGGTTTTACTATAAGAATGCATTGGAATGATTTTACTATAAGAATGCATTGGAAATGGTTTTTACTATAAGAATGCATTGGAAATGGTTTTACTATAGAATGCATGAAAAGGTTTACTATAAGAATGCATTGGAAATGTTTACTATAAGAATGCATTGAAAATGATTTTACTATAAGAATGCATTATAAATGATTTTACTATAAGAATGCATGGAATGGTTTTACTATAAGAATGCATTGTAAATGATTTTACTATAAGAATGCATTATAAATGATTTTACTATAAGAATGCATTATAAATGATTTTACTATAAGAATGCATTGGAAATGGTTTTACTATAAGAATGCATTGTAAATGATTTTACTTATAAGAATGCATTATAAATGATTTTACTATAAGAAGCTTATAAATGATTTTACTATAAGAATGCATTGGAAATGATTTTACTATAAGAATGCATTGAAATGGTTTTACTATAAGAATGCATTGGAAATGGTTTTCCTATAAGAATGTATTGGAAATTGTTTGATTACAGAAATGCATTCAAAAGATCAGTTAGCAATAGGAAGCACTGTTTACTATAAAAATGAATAGTACATAGAGTTCATATATATATATATATATATTTTTTAAAATATAGAAATGCATTTGAAATGGTTTTATTATATGAATGCATTGACGGGGCTCATTCAATAAATAATTCGAAAATTGCCTAAGGAGTTGTTTACTACAGAAATGTATTGGAAATGCTTTTGCTAAAGAAGTACATTTACGAGGATCAGTCAATGGATAAGGCGAAATATTGCCTAAGGCGTTTGCAATGGGAAGTACTGCTTACTATACGAATGAATTGGAAATTGTTTACTATATGGATACATTGACGAGGCTCATTCAATAAAATAGAGTGAAATATTGCACAAGAAGATGTCAGTCAATAAATAAGGTGAAGTAATGTATAAGATGTTGGCTATAGAAAGCCTATTTTTTTAAATATAGAAATGTATTTGAAATGGTTTTACTAAAGAAGTGCATTTATGAGGGTCATTCAATAGATAAAATGAAATATTGCCCAAGCAGTTGGCAATAGGAGGACTGTTTACTACAGAAATGCATTGGAAATGCTTTTACTAAAGAAGTGCATTTATGAGGTTAATTCAATAAATAAGGCGAAATATTGCCTAAGGAGTTGGCAAATATGAAGGGCTGTTTACTACAGAAATGTATTGGAAATTGTTTTACTAAGAAGTGCATTTACGAGGATCAGTCAATAATGCGAAATATTGCCTAATGCATTTGGAATAGGAAGGACTGTTTACTGTAGAAATGCATTGGAAATGCTTTTNTTTACGGCATGCCAACACTTTATCGGGTTATTTGTTCCATTATATTATGTGGACAAACTGAATGTGGTGACGAAATCATGTCTCTTCTTTATAGTATGTTGGCCAAACTAAAAAGACATTTATAAGGTTATAATAATAACTGCTAACCCTAACCCTATTCAGAATTTTAGAATATTTTAGAATTAAATGAGATCTCTATTCATGCATTATGGATAAATTTATTTTTCAATTTTCTTAATTTACTATATACAGCTTATGACTGAATGCATTTCTTGAATTTGAATATATGTGAAAAATAATTAGTTTTTCAATAAATTGCCTACTACTTATAGAAACCACCAACACAATACAACATCTTACTTATTATAATGCGAGATGTTGTTTTTCTGTCTGTACCGAACTAATATCTACTCAAATCACAATCTCTTAGTTATTACATCACATTTCCATGATTTTATTTTTTATAAACCTCAAGTTATTAATTAAAATTGTCTTACATATTAACACTGTTGACACTATCTACATTATAAACATGCAATTGTATTTATATAATACAACAAAATAGCGGTTTTACAGTGTGAACGGAAGGCTAATTTGCATATTATTATTAAAAATTGATTTTAATAAATATGTGCTTAGTATTATTGATTTCTAATTGTTTGGTTTTATTTTAATGAATATAAGCAAAAATCTCTTCAATGAATCTTAAAGAATCCATTAACAAGAAAATAACTATTTTATTCTTTACTTCTCTTTTAACTAAATAGTTAAATTAGAAAAATAACAATGAAGACGAGAGTAATGGAGAAGAATAGTTTAGTTGTTCATTTTTTTATTATACTCTCTGTTTATCATACCTTGTTCATTTTTTATCTGATTCTTATCAGTTTCATTAGCCTTTCTAATTAATAATATGTATTTTACATTAAAACTTAAATACTTGCACGCGGAGGGTGCATATATTTGCTAGTAACATAAATAAATTAACACATTTTTTATTTTAAAATTTGAAGGCTATCACAATGCAAGTGTAAAGAAAAACAAGGTAACTATGGTGTTGTTTTGTTAACCTTTATTTTATTATATTCTTTAATATTTCAGATAAATTTTGGCTTCCCAATATTATTCGTACACTATGTAGTAGACTACGAAAATTTATGTTTCATTATTAGTATGTGGCCAACTATAAAAAGCATATAAAAGTTATAATAACTGCTAACTCTTAACACCAACCTCTTAACACTATATAACACTAACACTAACCCTAACACTAATATATATATATATATATATAATATATATATATTATATATTATATAAACCTATTACGAACGGAATAAAAAAAGAATTACAAATTTAATACGTTTTATGTAATATGACCTGCATGCACATTCGTGATACATCTGCTGCTGACACAATCCCACTGGTTCGTCGGTTCTCACGATCAAAAAGATATAGCCCACTTAGAATCAAATATCACGATGTGCATCAGGTCATATTACATATAAACGTATTTAAATTGTTATTCTTTTTTTTATACTTCCGTTTCGTAATAGGCTTAATATATATATAATATATACTATATATATATATATATATATATATATGTAGTTAGTGGTATATGTGTTAAGAGGTTAGTTTTAAGAGGTTAGCAGTTTTTATAACTTTATATGCTTTTTTATAGTGGCCACATATATAAGAAACATTAATTTCGTAGTCTACATACTATAGTGATACCGAATTTAATTTTGGGAGCCAAAATATTATCTCAAAAATATTAAGAATAAATAAAATTGGTAACAAAAAACACCATAGTTACCTTTGTTTTTTCTTTACACTTGCATTTGTGATAGCTCTTCAAAATTTTAAAAATAAAATGTGTTATTTGAACTTTATTGTGTTACTAGCAAATATATTGCACCTCCGGGTGCAAGTATTTAAGTTTTAATGTAATAACATATTGTTATTAAATTAGAAAGGCTAATGAAACTAAATAAGAATACAGAATAAAAAGATTTGAAACAGATGGGAGTATAATAAAAAGATTGAAACAGAGGGAGTATAATAAAAAATGGAACAACTAAACTTACTCTTCCATCACTCCTTCGGTCTTTCATTGTTATTTTCTAATTTAAGTTATTTTTAGTTAAAAGAGTAAGTAAAAAATTAAAATGAGTTATTTTATCTTGTTTATGGATTTCATTTAAGATTCATGAGAGATTTTTGCATATTCAATAAGATAAAACCAAAACAATTAGAATCAATAATACTAAGCACATATTTATTAAAATTCAAGATTTTTATATATAAAATGCAAATTAGCCTTCCTTCACACTGTAAACTGCTATTTTGTTGTATATATAAATAAATTGCATGTTTGTAGTATGTAGCATATGGTTAACAGTATTAATAATGTAAAGACAATTTTATTAATAATGGGTTTAAATAAAAAAAAAAATCATGGAAATGTTGATGTCAATAACAAGGAGATTGTGACTTGTATAGAATATAGTTTCGGTTACAGACAGAAAACACACAATCTCCATTCATAATAAGATAAGATTGTATTGCTGTGGTGGTTTTCTATAAGTAGTAGGCAATTTATTTGAAACTAATATTTTTCACATATATTCAAATTAAGAAAAATGCAAATTTCAGTCTAAAGCTGTATTATAGAATAATATAGAATAATTGAAAAAAGAATTTATCCATAATTTGCATTGAATCAGAGATCTTTAATTTATTCTAAAAATATTCTAAAATCTGAAAATAGGGTTATGGGGTTTAGCTAGTCTATTATTATAACCTTATAATATGCTTTTTAGGTTGGCACACATACTATAAGAGAAGACATTGATTTCGTCAACTCACATTCAGTTTGTCCACATAATATAATGGGAACAAATACCCGATAAGTGTTGGACATGCCGTAAAAACCAACCAACCAACCACCCAGACAACGAGCGGAGAGGTGACAATTGAGTGATAAAAATTTGATCTAAGTGTGCCTATATTTTTGTGTGAAGAACCGACCAACGAGTGGGATTTGTGTAGCAGCAGATGTATCACGATGTGCGTGTAGGTCATATTAATTGAACGTGTTAAATTTGTATCTTTTTTTTGTATACTCCGGTTTCGTAACTAGTTTATTTAATCAAGTCTCAGAATACTGCTTTCATGCATTGATAAGGGTAAATCATTGTAAATTAGTCAATTTTTCTTTTATTTTATCTAATCAAAACATTTCCTGAGACAAACATGTACACACACAGAACCTCCCATACACCCTCTCTCTCAGGTCTTATATATACTAGGTATATAATAAATATATATTATATATATATATATATATATATATATATATATATATATACTCACATATCAATATAAATGTATATAAATAGCGTACATTTCATTCAGTCTGTGTAAGAACCATTCTAGAAAGTTAGCTGGACACCGTCCTCCGTGAATAAGACCTTCGAAATATAAGAAAGAAAACTAGTCAGAAAAAGAAAGAAGGTTTCTTTTCTCACCATGGAGACTCTTGTGTTCCTCGTTTTTTGGTAGCTGTTCCAGCTACTGTCACATCTTAAACGTAAAGCGTGGAGCTTCAATTTCAACAGAGACGGTTTTGGACCAGACAAAACTAAAATTAAAAAAGCTTCATAGAAAAAGTAAGAAATATTTTTTTTAATATATTTATTTCATCTTTACTTTTTATATGAATTTTTGTTAATTTAAACGTTGAGGCCCAAATTATCTCACCCGGCACCATGTACCAGATCATGACTTCAGGTTGCGCTAGTACCACGTATATCCATTACGACAAGAAGTTCACTAGTCCGAAAATTAAGGTTCCCGAGTCCGACCAAGGAATACCTGCAAGAAGGCCGGAGAGGTATATCTGGCCGAAACGTTGTACAGATTAAACAATGAAGATGAGGACAATTATAAATATGCCTTAGTATTTTTTGATATCTAATTGTTGGTTTTATCTATAATTGAATATCAGCAAAATCACTGGACTCTAAAAATCAGTAAAAGAAAAAAAATCAAGTTTCATTCCTTAGTACTCGCCTCTCAAATTATCTTATTAGTGAGTCCCCCCCATCGTGAACGTCACCCGTACCCGGTCAGTTGATAAGTTAACTCTAGGACTTCATATGACTACGTCTTTACTGATGGAGCTACACATTGGTGCGTTCACAGATCCAAACGGCTCCGTCCACACATGGCCACCGCCCGGCGCCCCGTCAGGGAATCCACTCGCAAAAACTGCTTCACCTGGCCAACCCAAGCTTCCGACATCGCGTTGGTTCTCCGGTCTCGCCGTTACTGAATTGTTTTTTCTCCGTTGTATTCTTATTCAAGGTGTTCGAGCGGGCGATGGTGAATGTGATAGGAAGAAGCAGGGTTAGTAGTGGCGGTGCGTATGTGGCGTTAAAATGGTTTCATCCGCAGAGAAGGAATAAATGCCGAGGCGAGGCTGTCGGGCAGAACGTCTTTTACGGGGGTGATAAACGGTTGGAATTAATTTTTCGAGTCGTTGTTTTTCAGTGGAAATATCCGGTTGCGCGATCCAATGGGGTTTTGTGCTCGTTATATCAAGTTAGATAAATTATGAGATAATCATAAATACTCAACAGAAATACAACTTTCCACCTCAAGATGAGTGTTACATATTAATTGGTCCCTATTACTTTTTAAGGTAGTATAGAAATCCTTATGGCGATCAGTGCAGCTGATGGCCTTGAGAGTGAGTGACAATGCTTGACCTCACCTGACCTTGCCTTGCGAAAGGGACCGTGAGAATCGGAAGGCAATAGAAGCCCTTCGGTTTAAGTGTAAGGAACTCAGTAAGAGTTGCAGTTAGTTATTGAGAGTTAGGACTGAAGTAGCAAGATGTGACTCTCTGCGCGCATTTTGTCTGGTTCTGGGGATCGGGAATAAAATAACATCAAAGGTAAATCGAAGTCTTGTTGTTATTACTAAAAGCTAACAATGACACAAGGCTTCTGATAAGAAATGGTCCCCAGCAGAACCAGACACGGAATCCCAGATAAGAAAGACCAGACGAGACCTGTAGAAGATATACCCGACCATTAGAAGATAGAAGAAGCAGATCCGGCCAGAAGAATAGAAGAGGTATATAACATGAGTATAAAGTGACTTATGCTCTAGTCATGCTGACATTCCTCTTAGACCCTTACTTAGGCTAGAGAAGCGGTTAGAGAGCCCACTTCTATCAATCGGCTGGTCACCTCAAGCCCTAGATCTATATGATTGCCCCAACCCTACTACCCTTATGGCAAGCCCAACCCTTTTTATCATATATCTGCTAGAAGGTAGTGGCTGAAAGTCTTCATGTCCTGGAAATGACGTTAAACTCTATCTGATGGTGAGGTTCCAGTTCTGGAGGTTTGGGAAATGTGGAGGACCCCTTCATCACAATTGCTCTCTCGGTCCACTTCTGACCCGGAGTGGTAGTACAATCTATGGGTTTTAATAGAAAGTGTGTTTATAAAAAATTGAGTATCCATTAAGAAGAAGGAACACGCTGAATTCAATCCCGTTAAACCCCGCTTAAAATTTTTTTATATTAATTTATTTCATCTTTACTTTTAATATGATCTTGTTAATTTAAAACGTGAGGCCCATGTTCCAACTATGACTTCTGTCGTGCTAGTACCACGTATATCCATTACGACAAGAAGGTTCTCGAGTCCGAAAAAGAATGTTCCCGAGTCCGACCAGAAATACCTGAAGAAGGCCGGAGGGTATATCGGCCGAAACGTTGTACAGATAACAATGAAGGAGAGGACAATAGTCCGAATTACGCAGATAATACTGATCATCAATCCTCATTCAGAGAAATAAGATAGAATTCGTATGAAACTTTTTCTTTTGAATGGTATCAGAGGAAGGTGGCGGTTTCCTGACTTTGATTGGGTTTTACGCATTGGGTCAACCCATTAGTTTCATTTTTTATGCCAAAGACATTTTATTTTATTCATCTTATGGGTATTTAATTTTTAACTCAAGTTTAGGTTTGGTTAAGTTTTTGGTTTTTTTACGGCACATCAACCTCGGTGGGTCATTTAATGCCGAAATAGTTGTGAAAAAATTCATTCTTAATACTTAATACAATTTTTTATTAAACTCATGTTTTTCTATTTAACCATAGATGGGACCCTAACAGGTACTACCACTCGGGTCAGAGTGGACCAGGGAGCAGAACAATGAAGATGAGACAGTAGTCCAAATAACGCGATAATACAATTATCAATCCTCATTCAGAGAAATAAGAATAGAATTCGTATGAAACTTTTTAAATATTTTATTTCATTCTTTACTTTTAATATGAATCTTGTTAATTTAAAACGTGAGGCACAACTTATTTACAAGAAGGTTCCCGAATCCGAAAAAAAGGTTCCGAGTCCGAGAATGTTCCGAGTCGACCAGAAATACCTGAAGAAGGCCGGAGGTATATCGGCCGAAACGTTGACAGATAACAATGAAGATGAGGACAATAGTCCGAATAGCAGATAATATAATATCAATCCTCATTCAGAGAAATAAGTAGAATTCGTATGAAACTTATTTTTAGTTAAGAAATTGGTTGCTATGAAGATACTAGACTCACAATCAGTATTTATGATCTTCAGACCAAGGTTGATATGTTAGAGGAGGAAAGAACTTTTCTTGACTGACGATTGTATCATTGACAATATTTTGGCTCTACCAACTTCCAGAGTCTCACTTAAGGACCACTCTTTCTGGTTCTTTTCTTTTGATCGGCCTGTCTCACATTGAAATAAATTATCGATCATGTGGATATCTGATCGGTGGTAGTACGGGCTACATAATATATTTTATTTTCAAACCGTCCACTTTTTTCAGCGTCCTTTCTTCAGACTTCAAATTTTGAAACAACTGATAAACAAGGACTATCACTTGCTTTTCTCGTTATTCTGTAATAACATTTTTTTATCACCTTCCATATACCAACAAATGCCCTGATGATGATCTAATTAATAGATCGAAACACTGCAGCGTTGGCCAAAAAACTACCACTCAACTTATTTAAACCTGTGTTTTTTCAATTTTCTTAATATACTACATACCGTCGGATTCACTTCTTTTCTTCACAGTGGCTGATACTGGGAGTGAGGAAGAAAGTGTTTGGACGACAAGTGAAAATTCGACGACTGCTGTGTTTGGGGTGTCAGGAAGTGAGAGTAAAGTGCTCAGTTGGTAGAGACTGTGCTGACGGCGAAGAACTTACATTTCGTTTGCTAAAGAAACTTTGCAAAAGATTAATATTATCTTAAATGTTTAGACCATTCAAATAGACTTTACGGTTTCTTTCATCCTGCTGGTTGTCTAGCCACCCTCCTCACCAGGCAAGCTTGGGTGGAGTACCGATTTAGTCGCCGATGATCCGACTATGGAGCAGGTAGTACGGTGGTTACATAATATATTATTGTACATTATTGGTCCATTATGTGTACCAGCAATACTTTAAGAATTGAGCAATAAACGAAATGTGACAACGTTGCTGAAGAGAAACTAGCATTTTGGCAAATGTAGCAATGTTTTAAAATTCATTTTCATTTATTTTTGTGTTTTTCAGCAATCAAAGACAGACTAATGAAGAAAAAATGAAACCCTGAAGAATATAGAATCCATTATAAATGCCAAGAAAAATGTTTGGTTAAAGCCTTCGCTGAAAAGACACGTAGATCAGTCCTTCTTGAAATGATACCAACTTTAACAACTGCACTTTGATGTAATGTCTTTGAAGTGTTGTGAATTAAAGGACAAAAGTGAGTCTTCAAATGAAACTTTTTTATATGCTTTTTTTTTTTTTGCAAATTTTACATATTAATATTCGTGTTCCTTAATTGTACGACCGTTTATCATCTTGCATGATTTTATTTTGAAAGTAAAATTTCCCATTGCTATTGAGAGAAACAGTAACTCTCTGGAGAAGTAGGGATGTGATCCATAGAGGAGCAGATTCATTTTGATGTATGATACATGTTCCTGTGTTGGTAAATATACCTGTCCTAAATAAATGGCATTACTTTTTTATTCACTCTCCGTAGAAATATATATATATAATATATATATATTATATATATATATATATATATATTCCTGGACCGCTCAAATCGGGAAGACATGAATTGGTAATTTCAAATCGATCTAGAAAGCCAAAGAGATGATAGTCTGAAGGCGCTAGATTTGGTGAGTATGCGAGGATGCGGTAAAGTTTTCTACCGAAATTTTAGGCGATTTTCTCCCTTGTCCTGATGTGTGGTCGAGCATTTTTATGCAGAAGTAAGACATTGTCTGATTGGCAAGTTGGGTCTTACTCGTCGGGTTCCTGCCTGAGTCTCGTTAGGGTCACAATGTAGGCCTTAGTTTCATTAAAAAACGCTTCACATGAAATACAGAAAAATGGCATTACTATTCGACTCACCCTCGTACATAAAATATCCATCTTTCCTACGTTGTTTTCTGGGTATGATTTTAAACTGCGTCTAATGGTAAAGTTTTAATTTGGGCTTTAGGGAGTATGGAGTACCCCTCATTGCCATTACTCCCACGTCCACCTGAGGCGGAGTGGTATTAAGTAAGACTATTAGCGTACGGACTGATGGTTAATAGATTAAATGAGTAAACATCGTTTGATGAGAAGACTATATAAAAATACACGAATATGAAATTCAACGCGTCCTTTATATATATATACTATATGACCTATGACCTCTTCCTCTAGGATATCTAATATAGACCGTACCGTCGCGCTTGAAAAACTATCCCTTAAAGTCGACAATAATAACAATCTGGTGCGTGTGAAGCCTCGCCTGCCCTCATCGCTCTCCAAAGCTAATGTATAATCCTTCCAAAGCATCAACGGGCTATTAAATCATTTACCAAAAGGAAAACTATTGACAAGGCAAACCTTGTAGTAGTTATATATATAATCATCCAAACATATAACTCCTAGTAAATACATGAAGCATAATATATTTTAATTGTAAATTACTTCTGGAGGCATTAATCACTAAACCTAGTAACATTGTTATAATAAATATATCTCCAAATGAATATCAACTACTCAGATACAAAGTAAAAGGATTGTTTTTTTAACTTATTGTAGTTGTGGTATATATAGGTAATTATATAATAAGTGAGTCATAAATATATATAGATGTTTGCGTACATTGAAAATTTGATATGAAAACAACTACGTGAAGAAAGTCGGTAACCAGACTGTAGATAACTGTATTTAACGAGATATAAAATAGCAGGTATATTTAAATACATGTACAGAGGTGAGCCTTAGCGTATAGCATATGTAACGTGTTGAATTAAACCACCTCCCAAATTATGATCTCCAGTTATGAGTTGCTTTCTGTTTATACATGAGCGCACATATGCTTGAGATCTACTACTCCAAGCTCGTTCATCATCCTTCTTCGCCTTAGTGTATAGCTTATAAGTAATTCTGAGCATTATACAGCGAGTCGTGCGTCTCTATGTATGTCTATAGAGTATATGCACCTATAATCGATCTCAGATAATCCTGACTACCAGCTTCCATACAAGTCATACTTCATACAACAAATAACAGATTTCATCCCAAAGTGATTAATTTATATATTTTATAATTTAATATGCTGATTATATTCTAATCAATGTCTAGGTTATATGTTTAATATGGCCGTAGTAGAGGTTATACTTAAACTTATAATTTTGTAACATGTCACGACTAGGGTTTATGTTTAATTTAGTCCATTTATGAGCGTATGAAATTTTAATAGAATTGAAAGTGTTAACATAGTAATATGCGCCTCAGTTACGATACACTATAAGCATAGTGGAATGAAGAGAATGAGTGAGAAGTGGTAATGATTGGAGACTCTCAGTTTGGAAAATAATTACATAATATCTATCCATTTTGTCAATATGTTTCTCTAGAATGAAAGTGTGTTTGGGAGGCGCTATGTGTTCTCTCTTGTTTGTATATACAAGTTAGAGAATCATATCGGAACTATTCATACACAATTGCGGATTGATTCGTTGTATCTTATGTTGTCGCTCAAACAGTGTGAGAGCTCTTCAGCACTGTACTGCATACACTGATGAATTCGTATTATTAGCATGGTACATCAATTGTGTGTCACGGCACTATGAGTGTTCTACATTAAATATAATACATCCAGAAACAACTATAGTATATACATGCTTCTATTTTTTCTTATATATGTTTATACATTTATTGTCCTTTATTCATAATAATTACACTACGAACTACTATTTAATGACTATATATTATAATCTTTGATCTATTCATTATGAGTTATTTACTAAGATTTGCACTCCCAGAGGGTGATGCAAATATTAATATTTCTTACAGGGCTACTATAAGATTGTAAGTAGTCACTTAAGATAACTGTATTAACCCAACTCTCCTACCTATTAATCGCAGTGGTCAGGATTGAACCTTGCAATTCTACATATTGTAAGTACACTTAGAAATTGTTATAATCACCATGCCGTTAATATTATCTTAGTAAATTCTTTTTAATATTATTGACGAATTTTATAATTTTACTTTTTTTATATTTCTCTTTTCTTTTCCCAGATTGAAATTTATATAACCTTGACTATGCCAATATCTTAAATAATGACATCTTATTATATATTTCTTACCTTATTGTTTGTGTGTAGGATCAGTCGTTTCTCTCATTTTATCTTGCAATAGATAGGTCACGATAAGCTGCAAAGCTCTGGATTAACCAACATTTAGTATGTGGTGTCAACTAGTGTAGAGAGCCATGAATAGAATCTTCATTGTTTTTAATAGTATAAGACCGCACTCTTAGAAGTCCACTCTTATTAACAATAATAAACGCTTCGTAACCCTTTAACCAACGTATGGAAGAATTATGTATTGAGTCTACAAACGCTCAACAATTTTATAATGAGAAATTTAATCATTTTTATCCTCTTTAACATATTTAGTGAAAATAGCGTGTAAACTATATCTGGTCTTGTACTCTATCTCTCTCAATATAGAGGTTATAAAACAAACTGACTTTTTAATCGCATATTGTACTTTTAGAGTAATCCTCTAATGCATTTGCGTGAGTGTTCCATTTGATCTGAACAACTAAATCCACTATGGTTTAAATCATCAGTCTATGTTTATTCATGATCAGCGTGTTACTAAAAACACTATATTGCGTTGGCCAAATAATACAAGTTGTTCTTACATTATCTTGGAACCCCGGTAACTTATAAACTCATACATAAAGATAAGGATATTCTCTATTCACTTACCGGATGATATCTCGTGGTTTCTCAGAACTAATACACTCTTAAGAGAGTGCGTTATACAATAATAAACTGAATTATAGCAATATGTGAAAAATCATACAACTGATGAGTGTGCAATCTATCACAATACTCCTATTGGTATAAGTAAGTACCGTAATAATTTAATCGCGAGATACAGAGTCAAAGTTTCATATGACATCCCTGAGCGCAAGAGCGCTGCTGGATGGTTTATACTCTCTCATGCATGTGAGAGTATATAGACTCAGAATAATAACTTCTCTTTATTATAATAATGGAGATTATGAGTGTTTCGTTTTGATTCTGTAATACAAGAAACTAGGATACTATAATTTCAAGTTCAATATATTACATTTCTTTTAAATTAGTGTATCACGTTCTCTTGCCAGTTGCGATATACCTATATAATGTTGGAAATGAGTTAATATAATGGAGATCAATTATGTATAATACGCAGGGCGATAATACCTATTAAATGTATTCCTAGTGCTGACCTACTAAACATACATTCAACGTAAACTAATCTAATACCTTCACTGTGAATCTGATACTAATTTATTCCATGCTCTCCTATTCTATGTTCGCCTTCCCTTCCTTCCAGCCGTTGTCTCTATGTTTTAGGAAGACGAACTTTATTCTCTCACTATAGAATAAGTTAAGTTTACTCTCGGAGAATAAGTTAGCTCAGTGTTCTAATTTACAAAGTAAGCCTATGTGGTTTATACAGAACTTGTACCTATAATCGATCGTGTTAATAAAAGTTTCACTAAGAAGAGGGAAATGTTAACCTCGTGACCTAACATATAAACAAATAGCTCACTAAATAATTAATACATTAAGAACATTACGCATTTCAAGTGTTGGAGAATTGCTGACCTAAGTGTATATTGAAGTAATGTGATGACTCGGTTGAATAGCGTTGAGTACCTAGAGCTGGTCCTGTAGTCCGGTTCAAATTATCAGACAGACCACAGGAGCGAGATACATATCCGACTCATTAAATCACCCATCTGCTGATGAGGTTATTAATAAGCAGACATGTTATCTAGAAGGCAGTACCTGACATACAATATACAGAGCATTTGAATTTTGGCTCTGATACCCTTCGCGAGAGCATCTTAGCTTTGCCAGAAGTTCATTTATAGAAACTTCGAGCCTCATTACAGATTAGTCTCATGCAAGGAATTTGATAAAGAATGACAGCGTGGTTTAATTTGCTTCTCTTCTTCTTATATTTTTACATATTTATATAATTTTATTAATCCAGAATTATTCAATTTAGTGATAGACTGACTTACGATATGTAAAACAACTGTGTCTCAAACAATAAGTGTGATCTCTCGTGAGAAGAGTCCTCTATGAACGTCGCCATTCTAAATATAGTAAACTACTTTTGCATATGTTAGACAGATAAAAGCATTTATATCTCTGTTATGGGTATATATATATCTCAAAATATGATAATTGATGGTGATAAATGATAGCATATATATAAGTTCTAAGTAATTCTGAGTAACTCCTTCTTGAAGTTTACAATTCCATTACCTCTCCTTAAAAAAGAGTCTTATTTTTTTTTTACCTCGCTTTCTATATATAAAGATAAGTAGCTGATTTGCGTAGTTATATGTCAATTGTATAATTATTATATCAGGCTGCGTTTTGGGGTTGTTTTAGAATATGATATCCAATATGCCTATTGCTCCAGTAGTAGAATTCATACTTGAAAATATCTTCACAGAGATCCTTGATGACGAGCTCGCAAATCTTGGGTGAGCCTCGGTGAAGCGAGATTTAAATTAATCTAATAACATTATATTTATGTGGTATATGGTGCAACCCTCAATTTTACGATACGCCTAACTCATAAACTATACATATATCTTAAGAAAATGTAGACATACTATGAAGTATAATCATACACTTACACCAAAAATATTGTCCGTAATATTTACTAATTCATGTAAATAACTGTGAGTGAGAAATAAGTGAAAAAAAAAAACAGAAAATATATTTAATATAATTATTATAAAAGATATTTATACAAAGTTATAATATGCTAATGGTGATTAACCCCAATTTCTAAGTGACTATCATATGTAGATGCCAGGCTTCCTCCTCCAAATTATATATACACTTTCTGGTGCTCATGATAGGTCCACAATTGGTCTCCCGACTTATGAGGGGTTTGGTACAAGTGGTGGATTTATCATAAAGGTGAGTGTCCTAACTAGATGGACTTCTCACATTCTACCAGTAAGTGAGTGCTGTAGAGTTTCAGCTTTCCTTATGAGAGCTCCAATGTTTAAATTATTGTAAATACAGAGTCATATAGTTATATGTAGAAGACATCAAAAAATACGTGTCTTACTGTATAAAATAACTCCTCATATGAAGAGGTATTATTCTGTGAGTTATGGACCAATTATATCACTCGCGAGAGTATGATGCTCGACGAGCTTCTTCAGACCTATCATATAACTCGCCGAAGTGGAATATGGTGATACATCTTTTAATAAACTGCGAGCTTTCCGATACCCGATGTTGTTAAGTGTTAAAGGATAAAACTCTCTTATGTGCCAACAAAATAATAATGTTATATTTAACATATTAAGTTTTCTTCGGACCTCTACCTCTCATTCGCGGCGTGCAACACAAGAAGAGACGAAATCCAGCAGTAATATTATTATTCAACAACAATACGCGCTCGACTCCAATATTCTCTCAATCCTTCGGAGTGCGAGACAGAAGAAAAAATATATAAAATCAGAGATAATTTACCAATCTCCAACAAATAGCGCAACCGGCCTCTCGAACAACTCACAATCCCAGGCCTCTATAACGCGGCCAGAGTGCAATGACCCTTCACTCAACTAAAAATGTAATATACCTCATATAAACTGGACGGCACAATAACACGCAATTGTAATGTAACCCTGTAGCGTGAAGTAGGGCAGAGATTATAATATCAACTCCACCTATTTCACCTTGTTAAAGAGATTATAGCGAACTATAAGATGAAATGCAATGCACAACATCTCTCAGTATTTTAGAGCAACATCTCAGGAGATAAGCAAGCGCATCGAGGTGCGCATATTTCGGTACAAATTTGATAGGAACTATTTTATAAACAAAATTATCTCAGCCACGCCGACTTTCACCACATAGACGCCTCTTTTATAACATGTGTTTCAAAAATTCCAATTAAATTAACTTTCTTAGGTCTAATTATATAAATATTTTAAACAAATATATTAGCTGGTAAATAGCCTCTGGTCTATTTTACTAGCACCGGTAAATAAACTTGAAAAGATGTTTTTCTCTTCTACGGGAACCGGTAAACTAGCCAATTCGATTTTTTAAAAAAATTGATTCATGGCGTGTTTTTGATGGTTTTTTTTTAATCAGCGAGGAAGTCTGTCCCCTTTCACTAGCGCTAGACCAAGAGATCGATGGAGCGCCACACCTACCATCAGCTCCTTACTTTACCGGCACGTTTCACTGTGCTACTCATACGCTGAGTTGGCGAGGGCTGGTATCGAACTAGGAACCTCGTGGTTTCTAGCCGAATGCTCTACGACTGAGCTAACCGGCCCATTATCTCAAATATATTTGTTGGTAAAATAGCCTCTGGTCTATTATTACTAGCACCGGTAAAATAAAACTCGAAAGGATGTTTGTCTATCTACCGGACCGCGTAAACTAGCCAATTCGATTTTTTAAAATTAATTGATTCATGTATGTTTTTGATGTTTTTTTTTTTTTTTTTTTTGTTTTTTTTTTTTTTAAATTTTTGGTTTTTTTTTTCATTTAGTTCAAATCTGTTCTGTTGTTGAGTTTGGGATCGGGTGCTGATGTATGTTTCTTATCAAAGAGACGACACCATCACTGGAGAAGAACTGTGTGTAAGTATTGTCTTATTTGTTTTTGATTTTTTTTTTTTGTTGTTTCTTTTCCACACTCCTTCTTTCTTTCTTTTTTTTCTTTCGTTCTTTCTTCTTTCTTTCTTTCTTTCATATTCAATTTTGTCCTGTTCTTTCTTTTTACTTTTTCTTTTCTTTTTTTTACATCTAATATGAGACATAATTTTATCACTTTTTCTTTCTTCTTTCTTTTCTTTTCCTTCTTCTTTCTTTCTATTCAATTTCATCCTCTTCTTTCTTTCTTTCTTTCTTTTCTTTTCTCTTTTCCTTTTCTTTTTTTACATCTAATATGTCTCTATTCTATCACTTTTCTTTTTCTTTCTTCTTTCTTTCTTTCTTTCTTTCCTTCTTTCTTTCTTCTTATTCCCATTTCATCCTCTTTCTTTCTTTCTTTCTTTTCTTTTCTCTTTTTCCTTTCTTTTTTTTTTACATCTAATATTCTCTATTTATCACTTTTTCTTTCTTTCTTTCTTTTCTTTTGTTTCCTTTTTTTCTTTCTTTCTTATTTCAATTTTATCCTCTTTCTTCTTTTTTTTTCTTTTTCCTTTCTTTTTATTACACTAATATGTCCTTATTTTTATCCTTTCTTTCTTTCTTTCTTCTTTCTTCTTTCTTCTTATTTCTTATTCAATTTGATCCTCTTTCTTTCTTTCTTTTCTTTTTTTTCCTTTTCCTTTCTTTTTTTTACATCTATATGTCTCTATTTCTATCACTTTTTCTTTCTTTCTTTCTTTCCTTTTCTTTCTTCTTATTAAATTTCATCCTCTTCTTTCTTCTTTCTTTTCTTCTCTTTTTCCTTTACTTTTTTTTACATCTAATATTGTCTCTATTTCTATCACTTTTCTTTCTTTCTTTCTTTTCTTTCCTTTTTTCTTTCTTTCTATTCAATTTTATCCTCTTTCTTTCTTCTTTTTTTTCTCTTTTTCCTTTCTTTTTTTATTACAACTAATATGTCTACTATTTTTATCACTTTTTCTTTCTTTCTTTCTTTCTTTTCTTCTTTTCTTTCCTTCTTTCTTTATTTCTTATTCAATTTATCCTCTTTCTTTCTTTCTTTCTTTTTTTTTCTCTTTTTCCTTTCTTTTTTTACATCTAATATGTCTCTATTTTTATCACTTTTTCTTTCTTTCTCTTTCTTTCTTTCTTCTTCTTTCTTTCTTTCTTATTCAATTTCATCCTCTTTCTTTCTTTCTTTCTTTTTTTTCTCTTTTTCTTTCTTTTTTTTTTACATCTAATATGTCTCTATTTTTATCACTTTTCTTTCTTTCTTTCTTTCTTTCTTTCCTTCTTTCTTTCTTTCTTATTTCTTATTCAATTTCATCCTCTTCTTCTTTTCTTCTTTTCTTTTCTCTTTTTCCTTTTCTTTTTTTTTTACATCTAATATGTCCTATTTCTATCACTTTTCTTTTCTTTCTTTCTTTCTTTCTTTCTTTCCTTCTTTCTTTCTTTCTTATTCAATTTTATCCTCTTTCTTTCTTTCTTTCTTTTTTTTTCTTTTTCCTTTCTTTTTTTATTACACTAATATGTCTCTATTTTATCACTTTTTCTTTCTTTCTTTCTTTCTTTCTTTCTTTCTTTCTTCTTCCTTCTTTCTTTATTTCTTATTCAATTTTATCCTCTTTCTTTCTTTCTTTCTTTTTCTTCTTTTTCCTTCTTTTTTTTACATCTAATATGTCTCTATTTTTATCACTTTTCTTCTTTCTTTCTTTCTTTCTTTCTTTCTTTCTTTCTTTCTTCTTTCCTTCTTTCTTTCTTTCTTATTCAATTTCATCCTCTTTCTTTCTTTCTTTCTTTCTTTCTTTCTTCTTTTTTCTTCTTTTTTTTTTACATCTAATATGTCTCTATTTTCTATCACTTTTCTTTCTTTCTTTCTTTCTTTCTTTCTTTCTTTCCTTCTTTCTTTCTTTCTTATTCAATTTTATCCTCTTTTCTTTTCTTTCTTTTTTCTCTTTTTCCTTTCTTTTTATTACAACTAATATGTCTCTATTTTTATCACTTTTTCTTTCTTTCTTTCTTTTCTTTCTTTCTTTCCTTCTTTCTTTATTCTTATTTCAATCTCCTCTTCTTTCTTTTTCTTTTTTTTCTCTTTTCCTTTCTTTTTTTTTTACATCTAATATGTCTCTATTTTTATCACTTTTTCTTCTTTCTTTCTTTCTTTCTTTCTTTTTTCTTTCTTTCTTTCCTTCTTTCTTTATTTCTTATTCAATTTCATCCTCTTTCTTTCTTTCTTTCTTTTTTTTTCTCTTTTTCCTTTCTTTTTTTTACATCTAATATGTACTCTATTTTCTATCACTTTCTTTCTTTCTTTCTTTTTCTTTCTTTCTTTCTTTCCTTCTTTCTTTCCTTCTTTCTTTATTTCTTATTCAATTTCATCCTCTTTCTTTCTTTCTTTCTTTTTTTCTCTTTTTCCTTTTCTTTTTTTTTACATCTAATATGTCTCTATTTTTATCACTTTCTTTCTTTCTTTCTTTCTTTCTTTCCTTCTTTCTTATTTCTTATTCAATTTCATCCTCTTTCTTCTTTCTTTCTTTTTTTTTTCTCTTTTTTCCTTTCTTTTTTTTTACATCTAATATGTCTCTATTTCTATCACTTTTTCTTTCTTCTTTCTTTCTTTCTTTCTTTCTTTCCTTCTTTCTTTCCTTCTTTCTTTATTTCTTATTTCAATTTCATCCTCTTTCTTTCTTTCTTTCTTTTTTTCTCTTTTTCCTTTCTTTTTTTTACATCTAATATGTCTCTATTTTTATCACTTTTCTTTCTTTCTTTCTTTCTTTCTTTCCTTCTTCTTTATTTCTTATTTCAATTTTCATCCTCTTTCTTTCTTCTTTCTTTTTTTTTCTTCTTTTTCCTTTCTTTTTTTTTTTACATCTAATATGTCTCTATTTCTATCACTTTTTCTTTCTTTCTTCTTTCTTCTTTCTTTCTTTCTTTCCTTTTTCTTTCTTTCTTATTCAATTTATCTCTTTCTTTCTTTCTTTCTTTTCTTTTCTCTTTTTCCTTACTTTTTTTTCATCTAATATGTCTCTATTTCTATCACTTTTTTTTTTCTTTCTTTCTTCTTTCTTCTTTCCTTTTTCTTTCTTTCTTATTCAATTTTATCCTCTTTCTTTCTTTCTTCTTTTTTTTTTCTCTTTCCTTTCTTTTTTATTACAAACTAATATGTCTCTATTTTTATCACTTTTTCTTCTTTCTTTTCTTTCTTTCTTTCTTTCTTTCCTTCTTTCTTTATTTCTTATTCAATTTTATCCTCTTTCTTTCTTTCTTTCTTTTTTTTCTCTTTTTCCTTTCTTTTTTTTACATCTAATATGTCTCTATTTTATCACTTTCTTTCTTTCTTTCTTTCTTTCTTTCCTTTTTCTTTCTTCTTATTCAATTTCATTCCTTTCTTTCTTTCTTTTTTCTTTTCTCTTTTCCTTTCTTTTTTTTTTTTTACATCTAATATTCTCTATTTCTATCACTTTTTCTTTCTTTTTGTTCTTTCTTTCTTTCTTTCCTTCTTTCTTTATTCTTTACAATTTCATCCTCTTTCTTTCTTTCTTCTTTTTTCTCTTTTCCTTTCTTTTTTTTTTAATCTAATATGTCTCTATTTTTATCACTTTTTCTTTCTTTCTTTCTTTCTTTCTTTCCTTCTTTCTTTATTTCTTATTCAATTTCATCCCTTCTTTCTTTCTTCTTTTTTTTTTCTCTTTTCCTTTCTTTTTTTTTACATCTAATATGTCTCTATTTTTATCACTTTTTTTCTTTCTTTCTTCTTTCTTTCTTTCCTTCTTTCTTTATTTCTATTCAATTCATCCTCTTTCTTTCTTTCTTTCTTTTCTTTTCTCTTTTCCTTTCTTTTTTTTACAACTAATATGTCTCTATTTATCATTTTTCTTTCTTTCTTTCTTTCTTTCCTTCTTTCTTCCTTCTTTCTTTCTTATTCAATTTTCATCCACTTTCTTTCTTTCTTTCTCTTTTTTCCTTTGTTTTATTCTACAACTAATAAATAAATGATAAGTGAAAGAGGAATAATACGATTTCCAGTCCTTTTTTCCCTCCCCCACAGTCACTTAAGCGTCTGTAAAATAAAATAAGTAAAACTATTTTTCGATTTGCTTGGAAAATAATTGTTTTCATTTCGGGTCGGATGCGATTAAGAAGAAGGGCATTATATATCTTCGCTGCAATATATCTCTATTTCAACACTTCTTCTTTCTTTCTTTCTTTCTTTCTTCTTTCTATTTTTCTTTCTTTTATTCTCATGTATCTCTCTTTATTTTCATCATTTTTTCTTTCTTCTTTCTTATCACTTATGTCTATCACTTTCTTCTTTCTCTTCCGTTTTTCTTCTTTCTTTCTTTCTTTCTTTCTTTCTTTAGTTCCTTCTTTCTTTCTTTCCTTCTCATTTCACTTTATCCTTCTTCATTTCTCTTTCTCCTTTTTTTCCTTTCTTTTTTTACATCTAATATGTCTCTATTTTTATCACTTTTTCTTTCTTCTCTTTCTTTTTTTTTCTTTCTTTCTTTCTTTCACATCTCATGTATATCCATTCCTTCTTTCCTCCCTTTTCTTTCTTTCAACCTTTTCTTTTTATTCCATTTCACCAACTTTATTCCTCTCTCTTTTTCTCTTTCTTTCTTTCTTTTTTTTTACATCTAATATATCTCTATTTTCAACACTTCTTTCTTTCTTTCTTTCTTTCTATTTTCTTTCTTTTATTCTCATGTATCTCTCTTATTTTCATCATTTTTTTCTTTCTTTCTTCTATCACTTATGTCTATCCATTTCTTCTCTTCCCGTTTTTCTTTCTTTCTTTCTTTTTCTTTCTTTCTTTCTTCCTTATCCCATTTCATCCACTATTTCTTTCTCTTTCTGTATCTCATCTTTTATTTTTTAAACTCATTTTTTTCTATTTAACCATAGATGGGACCTTAACAGGTACTACCATTCCAGGTCTGGGTGGACCTTGGAGTGATGGTGATGAAGAAACTACTCCACCCACCCCAGAGCTCTAAAATTGCAATTTCACTATTAGATACAGTAACTTCATACCCAGGACACTGACCATCAGCCAACGAATTCTATTACATATATAATTGTTGTGGCGATTTTAAGGGTCAAAAATAAGAAAAAAGAAAAAATGTAACGATGGATACAAATGTATTGAACAAAAAGGAGTAGAAATTACAGCAAAGAAAGTGGAGATTGCCGTCCGACCATACAGTTATGAGCTGACTCGCATTTGCTTCGGGTCAAGCCACAATTGTTCCTGTCAATTTTGACAACTAAGGTGAAAATGACCTAATTATTTTGTCACGCTGTTTAGTATATCAGTTCACAATTAAAACTGCTCGTTTGAGTAATGATTATATAGTCTCGGCGCATCCATTTATGTACATAGGTTATATCACTATAACAATCATTAAAAGGTTGAGGTTTGCCATAAGGGCAATATGGGTGGACAATCATATAGGTGCTAGGACTTGATATTACCAGACGATTGATCGGAGGAGCATCTCCGACTACCTGTCTAGCCTAGTTAAAGGCCAAAGTAGAGCGTTGCATTTTTATGGACAGTTATGGTATGTCCCAATCCTCATATACCTTGCCCATGAACATTAATGGGTATGTCCCAATCCTCTGAGTAGTCTTATACCAGACGACTGATCGGAAGAGGCACGTCTAGCCTAGATAATGTAGAGTGTTGCATTTTCATGGACAGTTGTATTATATACCCTACCTCTGGATATTAATGGGTATGTCCCAATCCTCATATACCCTACCTATGAACATTAATGGGTATGTCCCAATCCTCATATACCCTACTATGGAACATTAATGGGTATGTCCTAATCCTCGTAAAACTACCTCTGAGCATTAATGGATATGTCCCAATCCTCATATACCCTACCTATGAACGTTAATGGGTATGTCCTAATCCTCGTATAAACTACCTCTGAGCATTAATGGGTATGTCCCAATCCTCATATACCCTACCTAATGAACGTTAATGGGTATGTCCTAATCCTCGTATAAACTACCTCTGAGCATTAATGGATATGTCCAATCCTCATTATCCCTACCTATGAACGTTATATGGGTATGTCCTAATCCTCGTATAAACTACCTCTGAGCATTAATGGATATGTCCCAATCCTCATATACCCTACCTATGAACGTTAATGGTATGTCCTAATCCTCGTATAAACTACCTCTGAGCATTAATGGATATGTCCCAATCCTCATATACCCTACCTATGAACGTTAATGGGTATGTCTAATCCTCGTATAAACTACCTCTGAGCATTAATGGATATGTCCCAATCCTCATATACCCTACCTATGAACATTAATGGGGTATGTCCTACTCCTCGTATAAACTACCTCGAACATTAATGGATATGTCCCAATCCTCATATACCCTACCTATGAACATTAATGGGTATGTCCTACTCCTCGTATTAACTACCTCTGTGATATTAATGGGTATGTCCCAATCCTCATATACCCTACCTATGAACGTTAATGGGTATGTCCTAATCCTCGTATAACACTACTCTGGATATTAATGGGTATGTCCCAATCCTCATATACCCTACCTATGAACGTTAATGGGTATGTCCTAATCCTCGTATAAACTACCTCTGGATATTAATGGATATGTCCCAATCCTCATATACCCTACCTATGAACGTTAATGGGTATGTCCTAATCCTCGTATAAACTACCTCTGGATATTAATGGGTATGTCCCAATCCTCATATACCCTACCTATGAACGTTAATGGGTATGTCCTAATCCTCGTATAAACTACCTCTGGATATTAATGGGTATGTCCCAATCCCTCATATACCCTACCTATGAACGTTAATGGGTATGTCCTAATCCTCGTATTAAACTACCTCTGAACATTAATGGATATGTCCCAATCCTCATGTACCCTACCTATGAACATTATGGGTATGTCCTAATCCTCGTATAAACTACCTCTGAGCATTAATGGGTATTGTCCCAATCCTCATATACCCTACCTATGAACGTTAATGGTATGTCCTACTCCTCGTATAAACTACCTCTGAGCATTAATGGGTATGTCCCAATCCTCATATACCCTACCTATGAACGTTAATGGGTATGTCCTAATCCTCGTATAAACTACCTCTGAGCATTAATGGATATGTCCCAATCCTCATATACCCTACCTATGAACGTTAATGGGTATGTCCTACTCCTCGTATAAACTACTCTGAACATTAATGGATATGTCCCAATCCTCATATACCCTACCTATGAACATTAATGGGTATGTCCCAATCCTCATATACCCTACCTCTGAACATTAATGAGTATGTCCCAATCCTCATATACCCTACCTCTGAACATTAATGAGTATGTCCCAATCCTCATATACCCTACTATGAACATTAATGGGTATGTCCCAATCTCATATACCCTACCTATGAACATTATTATGGGTATTGTCCCAATCCTCATATACCCTACCTCTGAACATTAATGAGTATGTCCAATCCTTCATATAACCCCCCCTACCATGAACATTAATGGGTATGTCCAATCCTCATATACCCTACCTATGAACATTAATGGGTAGTGTCCAATCCTCATATACCCTACCTATGAACATTAATGGGTATGTCCCAATCCTCATATACCCTACCTATGAACGTTAATGGGTATGTCCCAATCCTCATATACCCTACCTATGAACATAATGGTATTGTCCCAATCCTCATATACCCTACCTATGAACATTAATGGGTATGTCCCCATCCTCATATACCCTACTATGAACATTAATGGGTATGTCCCAATCCTCATATACCCTACCTATGAACATTAATGGGGATGTCCCAATCCTCATATACCCTACCATGAACATTAATGGGTATGTCCCAATCCTCATATACCCTACCTATGAACATTAATGGGTATGTCCCAATCCTCATATACCCTACCTATGAACATTAATGGGTATGTCCCAATCCTCATATACTCCCTACCTATGAACATTAATGGGTATGTCCCAATCCTCATTATACCCTACCTATGAACATAATGGGTAGTGTCCCAATCCTCATATACCCTACCTATGAACATTATGAGTATGTCCCAATCCTCATATACCCAACCTATGAACATTAATGGGTATTGTCCTACTCTCGTATAAACTACCCTGAACATTAATGGATATGTCCCATATCCTCATGTACCCTACCTCTGAACATTAATGAGTATGTCCAAT
>CM042181.1:693814-786314 GCA_023376005.1 Doryteuthis pealeii | reverse complement strand
TTTTTTTACTACAGAAATGCATTGGAAAATGTTTGTTTTTTTACTACAGAAATGCATTGGAAAATCTTTTTTTTTTTTACTACAGAAATGCATTGGAAAATCGTTTTTGCTCTAAGAATGCATTTACGAGGATCATCCAATATATTCCATGGTCCCAGCCGACACCCTGGGAAACAGAATGGTTTTTTATTTATCTAAGATGATGACAGGGCATAACACACATAGGTAGGTACTAGCGTATTGATATAAAGATCTTACACATTTGCTTTATTGTTAATTGTAGGGGCTTTTCTTACTCTATTTGTTGCTCGTCTATTACTTGTCCATGGGTATCCCTATGTCGTGTGGGTAGGTTAGAGTAACCTCCCTTTATTATACGTAGCTTGGAGTCACCGTCCGTAGTATTATGCAGATGTTAGTGGCAGGGTACTACTTAAGGACGGGTGGGCACCGTCATTTGTATTCTAGACCACGCACGTCGCATGAGACGGTCGAATCATATCACTCCTCTTATATGGCGCTGTGAACGCAGGATTCTTTGAACAACAAGTAATTATCTACTTCGCGTCGAGTACTTTTTAAGAATTCGTAAACCAGACACGACTACTCCACCAGTTACAATGGACCAACAACATTTGGAGCTGATGAAGCAAATGATTGAGTTACAGCAAGAAAATATTGAACCCACCCGTGGATCTCGAGCCCTTAGAGCAACGCCCTCCTGGTGATATCATGGATACTGACGGGGACTTCAATGTCACACCGCCCAGCGCTGAAAACGAACCCAAGGAAGAAGAAATTGCGGTTGACAACGCCACAGATGCGACAGAGGACAACACAGAGCATCTACACCTAGTTGAACCCCTGCCCTACAGGGTGCGACCGCCAAGAAACTTGCCCCCGCCATTTGTATTCTATACCACACACGTCGCATGTGACGGTCGACTCATATTACTCTTACTAGCAAATATATGCACCCTCCGGGTGCAAGTATTTAAGTTTTAATGTAATATTATATTAAATTAGAAAGGCTAATGAAACTAAATAAGAATGCATATAAAAAGATTTGAAACAGACGGGGGTATAATCGAAAAATAGAACAACTGAAATTTACTTTTCCATCACTCTCGTCTTTCATTGTTCATTGTTTTTCTAATTTAAATGTTTAGTTAAAAGAGGAAGTAAAGAATAAAATGACAGTTATTTTTTCTTGTTAATGGATTTCATTTAAGATTCATTGAAGAGATTTTTGCTTATATTCATTAAAATAAAACCAAACAATTAGAAATCAATAATACTAAGCATATATTTATTAAAATCACATTTTTAATATCAATATCCAAATTAGCCTTCCCATTCACACTATACACCGCTATTTTATTGTATATATAAATACAATTGCATGTTATTAATATGTAGATATGATCAACAGTGGCTTCGGCCTCTGGACCATTGCTATAATTAACAGCGTCGATCCCAGGGGGCCACCCCCCAGGCAACACCTGCCCCCTCGATTTAAAGGGGCAGGGCTGGGTTTATTGCCCAGTGCCTGAGGCGCCCCCCTTGAGGGGGAATGCCGACGGGATCGACGCAATTTTTCACCTGCCACCCATGAGTCTCGGCTTGTGGGTGGTCCCACATAAATAGGGCCTTTGTGTCTGACCCGTACAAGTGGGGTACGTGGAAAATATCATGTAGATATGGTTAACAGTATAAATAATGAAAAACAATTTTATTAATAATTGAGGTTTAAATAAAAATAAAATCATTGAGAATGTGATGTCAATAACTAAAGGGAATTGTGACTTGAGTTGTAATGTAGTTTCGGTTACAGACAGAAAAACATACAATCTCCATTATAATAAGATATATGTGAAAATAAATCTATACTTACCTGTGTAAGTTTATAAAGTCTGTTTGTGTTTTAATTAAAACTTCGTCAAAGTCAATTTCATTCTCTAAAATCGCCCTTACAGCCAGACATTATAAACGTTATGGATCGACAATGAATTTTTTTCTACCAATCATATTTTGATAATGATACATGTGATCTCAGCCACTCTTATAACTCTGACCAATTGAAACACTGGATCTTTTATTTAAAATTTACTTGAACAAACCAAATGTGTTTTTTTTTCTTTTGATTGTAGTTGCTTCCTATCATCGAATGGAAATAGTTGATTCCAATTCAAATAGGGAATCACTTCCCTTAATTATTATTATCTTTTTCTCAGAGAAGTTGTAACAAAGAAATTTTAATGTGAAACAATGAATTGTGATTTTTTTTTTTACATTTTTTTTTTTCAGTGACTGATTTAAAAAAAAAAAGTTTAACGAATTTTGATTAACTCAAAAGTTTATATTTAAATCTGAGAGATATCTGTCTATTGGTAAAATTACGTGACAGTGTAATTCAATAATTTAAGGAATTTATGCCTACGTGAGGATTCTTTTTTAGATAAATTTATATTTTTAATATAAACATTATTATTATTATAATTATTATTGTTTTTTCTTATTTTTACAGTAACTTTTAAGAAACTACCATAATTAATAATTGGGGTGGTTTTAATTAATTAGTAATTAATTAACAGATCACCAATTAACCCATAACACTTTAATAGTGTTATAGGTGCTACGCATTCCACAGAATTCCAGAATTGGAACTTCACCACTAGATTCAGTTTGACGTCATACCCAGGACATTAAGACCCTCAGCCACCGCATTCTAGCACGTATATGATAATTTTGGTGGGAGGCTAAGAGGGTCGGAATAATCCTATAGGTTTTCTACGGAGGTGCTCTTGGTGTATTTTAAAGCCCCAGCCGACAACGCTACCTATTTATGAGAGTTTGTTTAATATATTTATAAAAGTAATTGGTAATTTGCTTGAAGCATTGTTAAGTATGTTATAATATATTAATAATTTGAAGGCAATTACAATGCGTATAAAAATAAAAACAAAAAGATGTTATTTTTATCTTATCGATTTCGAAGTATAAACTTCATCATCAGATGATGAAGTTTATACTTCGAAATCGATGAGACAAAAATAACATCTTTTTGTTTTTATTTTTATACGCATTGTAATTGCCTTCAAATTATTAATATATTATAATATATTCATGTTTTGAATAGAAGACTGTTTTGAAAGAGGATATAACTTTGCAATGTTTACGGTCTAGATGACATGTACTCGTAAAAATTCCTCCAATTTCCCTGTTTTCTTATATACAGGGTATCCACAAAGTCTTGAAATAGTTTTAGAATTGAACATTTAATAACTCACATCGTACAAATGTTAAAATCTTTTCATAAAGAACAAATCAAAGTTCAACTCTTGAAGTTTTATTACACTGGTTTACAAAAAAAATATTTTTTGTCTAAGGCAAGAATGTGAATAGGTGTTTTTTTTACTAATTTGGGTGTGCTGAATTCAAATTTATAAACAGTTTTGCTTTATCACCTCTAGTTTTCTGTCTTTTAAATAGTCTCGTTTTAGTATATACAGAGAATATACGTGTTTATTTCAACAGTTGCAACAGCTTATTACAGATAAAACAGGATAGATAAAGAACATTGACGGAATAAATATACTTGGATGACAAAATGTACACAATTCATAGTACCGCAGACAGAAGTGTTTTCTTAGATGATCTGCTGTATTTTGCCCCCGGGATGTCACGCAAAAGCATCCAGCAGAAGTCTCCCATCATGCCGGGTTTCCACTTGCCTTGGTAGTTGCTCTCCATCTTCGTAATGTCTTGATGGAATCTTTCTCCGTGCTCATCACTCACTGCTCCAAGGTTTGGAGGTAAGAAGTTGAGGTTGGAATCGAGAAAATGAATGTTGAGTTACATTCGGTACCCCATATCCTCATAAGTCTTTAGCAACTTCTCAATACAGACTTGGTAATTTGGTACGCGTGTGTTACCAAGGAAGCCACTACAGACTGACTTAAATGCTTCCCATGCTCTCATTTTCCTGCATAATAACTAAAAAAGAAGACATAAGTCACACAATATTAGAAATTAACCCTGAATGCATATACGCCTTTATGTACAGTATGTGTACAAAATGTACAGTATGCATATCTAAAAAACTAGAGGCGATGAGTAAAAACGGATTTCAAATCTGAATTCAGCATCCCCAAATTAGGTTAAAACAGCTATTTTTGTGCTTGCCTCAATTTCTTTGTAAACCAGTGTTATTAAACAAGCAATGTCCAGAAATGCATTGGAAGTAATTTTACTACATAAATGCATTGGAAGTGATTTTTACTACATAAATGCATTGGAAGTGATTTTACTACATAAATGCATTGGAAGTGATTTTACATTGGAAGTGATTTTACTACATAAATGCATTGGAAGTGATTTTACTACATAAATGCATTGGAAGTGATTTTACTACATAATGCATTGGAAGTGATTTTACTACATAAATGCATTGGAAGTAATTTTACTACATAAATGCACTGGAACTGATTTTACATAAATGCATTGGAAGTGATTTTACTACATAAATGCATTGGAAGTGATTTACTACATAAATGCATTGGAAGTAATTTTACTACATAAATGCATTGGAAGTAATTTTACTACATAAATGCATTGGAAGTATTGGAAGTATTTTACTACATAAATGCATTGGAAGTGATTTTACTACATAAATGCATTGGAAGTGATTTTACTACATAAATGCATTGGAAGTGATTTTACTACATAAATGTAAACCAGTGCTATTGATATACTTTTGATTATGGCTCTTCAGAATGCCATCTTTGTTAGTAAATGTTTAACCTGTCGTAGGACTTTATGTACACCCTGTATAATACACAAATACCAGATCAATTGAATGAATATAAAATATTGCCAAGGAGTTGGCAGTAGTAAGCAGTTTACTATAGAAATTCATTGAATAATGCTTTTTACTATAGGAATGCATTTACGAGGATCATCCAATATATTCCATGGTCCCAGCCGACACCCTGGGAAACAGAATGCTTTGTTATTTATCTGAGATGATGACAAGGCATAACACACATAGGTAGGTACTAGCGTATATGTATGAGAAGAAAATATTATAAAAATATAACAAACACAGGATGTTATGATCAGGAAACAATTTTTAGTGTCAATACTTAAGCATTTCGGTATATTGTACCATCTTCAGGACACTGTTAAGTAATATTTATGTGAGGGACGAAATGAAAGATGTTAAGTGTATAGTGATTGTGTGAATATGAAATGCTTAAGTATTGACACTAAAAATTGTTTCCTGATCATAACATCCTGTGTTTGTTATATTTTAAAAATATTTTCTTCTCATACTGTCGGATTAATTTCCTCACCGTATTTCCATATATATAGTTAATATTTTGTTATTATTGGATAAATGATTATAAAGTGCTCAATTACTTCTGTAAGAGCTGTATTTATTTATTTATTTATAGTCACCTATACAATTAAAAGTTCGTCTTACCAATGGGTTCGAAACATCACTTGATGATTGGTGATTATCCGTCATCAGTGAACGTTTCTGATGACGGATAATCACCTAAAAGTGATGTTCCGAAACCATTGGTAAGACTTAATTGTATTGGTAACTCTCTCTCTCTCTCTCTCTCTGTATATATATATATATATAAAATCTATACCTACAGGTGTAAGTTTACAAAGTCTTTTTGTGTTTTAGTTAAAACTTCTTCATAATCAATTTGATTCTCTAAAATAACTCCTACAGCCAGACATTGCAAACTCCGTACATTATTCAGATCAATAGATATATCTGGCCACTGGAAAAATTCCATGGCAGTAAAACCTTCGCAATTTCTACAATCCAGATGACACTTGTATTCCATAAGTACTTTTCCAATCTCCTTCATTTTATGACTAGGCGCGTACCTAAGGACATACATAAGTGGCGTCCCCCGGTAGAAATCCTTGGAGTCAACATCAGCCCCACATTTAAGCAGCAAACGGATAAGCCCCACCGTAGCCCATTCTTCCACGTTTGTCAACTTAATGGCACGATGTAGGAGCGATTGACAGTGCATTAACCGAGGATCTTCTCTGACCACTTCTGCGACAACCTTGTGAAATCTAACGGCGTAACTCGGTGGAAGATTCCGATATTGAACCTCGGACGTCATGCCTAAAAAGGCATTGAATATATCCCTGTACTGAAAATGTTCAACAAAAGCACTTGACGACAGACCGTCTTTGAGAAAATTCCACATTTTCACAGTACCTTCGGCCACCAATTTGTAAACAGCAAAGGCTCCATTCTTAAAGAAATTTTCGGGATCCTCATCAGAAGCGATTTCCTTAAACAGACTACAGAGTGAATTCAAACAATGGTTTACAAAATCGGTCAACGTTGGTTGATAGTATCTGGGCAGGTATTCGATTATCTGTCGAAGTTTCTCCCAGCTTTTTCTCCGTGCAGCAACCAACGCTATTTGAACAAGTGCACGCATGTATAGCGTGTTATTTCGACCGAGTATTCGCTCAATCATCAAGACCGCCTGGAAAGCAAGTTTTAAAGGGTCGTTGTATATTTCTTCTAACTGGGACTCCTTGGTAAACTCCACCGAAAGGTTAAGAATATCCTGCGGGGGGAAGGGTGCTCTTTTGATAAACCTCCCACTTCTCATTTGTAGAGCCCGGATGCAGAAGAGAGTGACCATTTCGTCTGTGCACATGAGGCACGCGCTCATTAATTCAAAAGCTTCTATCCTGTCTATATCAGAATGTGCAGGGTGATCGGAGAGGTACAACACCAGCGGAAACATCGCATTGATTCCGGCCAACATAAACGGTGTAATTCCCTGGTTATTCTTGATACGAACATCGGCACCAGCCGTGTCTAGCATCAAAACACAACTTTGATGGTTCATGTTAACGGCTAGATGAAGAGCTGTAGTCCCATCTGAGTTTTGGTGGTTCGGGTCAGCATGGTGCGCTAACAGAAAGCGCGATATAGTCATGTTCCCAACTGCAGCCATCAGAGGGCTTGTACCGTCAAAGCAAGCCCGATTGACATCAGCCCCAAGCCGTACTACCAACCGAACGATCTCGATATTTCCATGAATAACAGCGACCATTAAGGGCGTGTAGGGACCGTGTTGAAAACCGTCCATGTCGCACATATTTTGCAATATAAGTTCGACCAAATATACGCTGTCGACGACCATGGCGTGCACAAGAAGCTGACGGCGTTGAGTCCAGTTCGCACACGATTCACAACGACCTTGCCGGAGGGAGAGTTTTAGAATATATATGGCTAATTCTTCATTCATACTGTTGATGGCCATAAACAGAGGCGTGGAACCACCCAGTGAGCAATCCAAAACCTGGTAGAGTTCCTCTGGTGGCAGTTCTTTCAAAATCGTCTTGACGTTCTCCACATAATTGTTCTCAATTAGATTAGATATGAGATTGACGTACCTAAATGTTACCTTTCTGCTGAGGGGAGGGTGAGGCCGTCGTGCTGAAAAGATAAAGTAGACAAAATTAGAAGTTAGGAGAGGAAATTTACAAAAAAAGTTAAATGTAAATAAATTATTAATACAGAACAATCATAAAAGGTACAAATAAAAAAAATTATTATCTGGGACAAAAGAAAAAAATTGAAAAGAAAAAAACAGACCCCCCCCCCCGAAAAAATAGAAAAATAAAAAAGAATATAAAACTGAAAATGAAAGAGAGGGAGAGAGAGCAAACACTGGAGTGTTCATGTGAAGGTGGTTGGTGTATTATATATATATAATATATATATTAGTTTGCTATATCCTTAAGTAAAGAGTGTTATATTAATCACTAAAGAGTGGTCAATATTATTGATATCGCATGTATATGAAGAACTCGTAATAATATAATTCAAGAAATAAAAAAAAGTTCCTTACCTTCAGCCATTTTAATTATATTTTTTCTTTAATATATAATGCTTCAATTTCTGATATAATTCAATTTCGAATAATACGAACAAATTCTTAAAATATAAAACTGATATTTAAAATCGCGAGTAGGTAAAAATTAAATGGTTACGCTTTTTAAAATAACCGTAGCGTAAATTGTACAGTATAGAAAGTGTTCGTATTACAATAAGAATAAGGTAATATTTGTCGTAACCAGAAACAATACTCGCGTTCCTCCCCAAAAAAGAATTACCTTTCTTTAAAAATCCATTGTTAAAAATAATACAATAGGACGTATTTCTTTATATACTTATTTTATTATTTGAAAAGCATAACATTCTGGACGAGATCAAACTATTCAATATGGGGGTGACAGGTTGGCCCCCAGGGAGTCATTGTAGTGCTTAGTTCTTTCGACTGTTTACAGTTTTCAACTAGGGCTTATATTAAAATTAACGTAGAAAGCGCGTGGTGTAATGGTTAAAGTCATAGGAAATGGACTCGTCGCCCCGAGTTCAAATCCTGGACGTGGTAATTGCATTTCACTTAGCGCTAATACCATTGGGAAAAGTATTAATTCTACTCTCCCTCCAGCTATGGGTAAATAGTAGGGCAGACTGGGCTCTTTAGCCTTGGTTAGGCAACCGGTCTAGGAGAAGGAAAACTCTGAATTCAAACCTGTTAAACTCTGCTTAAGAAATTGACCTTGTGTCACATTCTGCTCGTGCGGAGGGGTCGGTAAATATATATATTAAAATTAACCAGAAAATCACGCTAGATCCTATTTTTCAGATAGGTCATTTTCGGGGAAACACGGTAATTGCAATTTCTCTGAATTTTTTTTTTAATTTTTTTTTTTTAGATGAGGCTTGATAATTTGTATTTGAATTATTCGGACTATTTCCTCATCTTTATTGGAATCTACACAACGTTCAAGAACACCTTCAAGAAGGCCTGAGGGCACATCGGCCGAAACGTTGTGTAGATAACAATGAAGATGAGGACAATAGTCCGAATAATCCAAATACACAGTAATTGCAATTTAACGCAAGCGTTCTCTGTTCTGCAATTACTCGAAAACTGTTAATTTTGTGAAGATTGTCACGGTTATTTCCCTTTATCTGAAGAAATCTTCTTTTCAAATTAAATCTCCTACCCTGACACTTGCGGGCGATTAACAATATACACACTCGTTTTTTTCTAAACCAGAAGTCTTACATTTAACTTAAAACAGAAGCCAATTTCTCTGAATGTTTGAGATGAGGCTTGATGATTAGTATTATCTGCGTTATTCGGACTATTGTCCCCATCTTCATTGTTATTTGTACAACGTTTCGGCCGATATGCCCTCCGGCCTTCTTCAGGTATGGCTGACCATATATGGAATGAAAAGGGAAACCATCTGCCCTTATGGGATGAAGTTAGAATAATAGATAGGGAAGAACATTGGAAGAGAAGACGCCTCAAAGAATCAGCACATATGATAGGCTGTAATGGGCTGTTAAGTAGACCTAGCATAGAAATGAATACAATATGGGAACCCATAAGTAAGAAGGCTAGATCAGATTGAGAAAAAAAAACCCCACAATATGAGTCTAGGTAAAAAATCATACATAAGTAAATAGGTAGATATTCTAGCCAAATCAAGACATTAGGTTTATAAGTTCCCAAAATTCACACTCAATTGTCCAATTGGACACATGGCCTAGTGGATAAGGTAGTTAGGTTAAGGCAGTTCTAAGTGACAGTTATCACTGGGTCCCGAGTTCAATCCTGAGTAGAGGCAGTTAGAAAAATAATTAACACAACTCCTACCCCAGCTAAAGTTAGCGGAATGAGAACAGGATACCCCCGTGGATTGAATAAAGGGTTAGGTTCAAAGTTCTGTGATGGCTCCCGATTACGACAAGAAGGTTCGAAAAGAAGGTTCCAGAGTCCGACAAGAAATACCTGAAGAAGGCTGGAGGGCATATCGGCCGAAACGTTGTACAAATAGCAATGAAAATGGGGACAATAGTCCGAATAACGCAGATAATGCTAGAAGCCAATTTATTCAAATGAATTTCAAGGTTTTATTTCAGGCATTTTCGTGTATACTAGCGGGACCTGTGGATATACCACAGTGTGATAATTTAATTATTACAACCTTTGTAATATTTATTTAAGAGATATTACAATTAGTTCAATATGTATACAGTATAAAAATAATTATTTAACTTTCTCTACTAGCAGGACCTGTGGATATCTCACAGTATTTAAAATTTAAATTTTCCAACGTTTGATACATTTACTTTATAGCTATTACTAATAGTTCAATATGTAAAAGTATAATAATCTTGATTTAACTCTCTGTAGTAGCAGGTCCTGTGGATATAGCACAGTATGATAATTTAATTATTACAACGTTAAATATGTTTACTTAAGAGCTATTGCTAAGTAGCTTAATATGTAAAAAGTATAATAATCTTGATATAACTCTCTTTAATAGCAGGACCTGTGGATATATCACAGTAAGATAATTTAAATTTTATGTCACCCTCTTGGCTGGGGCGTTAGAATACACCGACTGCACCAATGCAGAGGGGTAAGACTCCCCCAATGGGGCCACCTGTTTGCCGTGGGTGGCGACCCTTGATGCTTAAGGATAGAGCCCATGTGGATGAGCAGTTCATGACTTGCAATACTCCACTTTGGCCCTATCTTGGGATAGACGGGCGGTCAATCGGCTGGTCATGTCAAGCCCTAGCACCTATATGATTGCACCAACCCTATTGCCCTTATGGCAACCCCCAACCCCTTTTTACAATATGGTTGCTAGAAGCCGGTGGCTGCGGGTCTACATGTCCTGGGAATGACGTTAAACTCTATCTGATGGTGAGGTTCCAGTTTTGGATGTTTGGGGAATGTGGAGCACCCCTTCATCACCACTGCTCCCTGGTCCACTCTGACCCGGAGTGGTAGTACCTGTTAGGGTCCAATCTATGGGTTAAATAGAAAAATGCATTTATAAAAAAATTGTATTATCCATTAAGAATTGATTTATTTCAAAACTGTATCGGCATTAAATGACCCACTGAGGTTGATGTGCCGTAAAACAAAACAAACCAAACCTAAATTTTATGTTTGATATATTTACTTAATAGCTATTAGAATATAGTTCTATGTGAAAAAGTATAATAATCTTAATTTAACTCTCTACTAGCAGGACCTGTGGTATACCTCAGTATGATAATTCAATTGGATCTTATAGTCCCACCAAGAGCGGCGGCTAAATAACTTCTACCTTCGCTGCCTTAGACGTATACTGGGCATCACCTGGAGGGACAGGATCACTAACACAGCAGTCCTAGAAAGAGCTCAACTCCCCAGCCTGCACTCTCTACTGAGACAACGTCGTCTCCGATGGTTGCGTCATGTACGTCGGATGGATGATGGACGAATCCCAAAAGACATCCTCTATGGAGAGCTTACGTCTGGTAAAAGACAGATTAGTCGCCCCCAGCTGCGATTCAAGGTTGTCTGCAATAATGATCTCAGGTGCTTTGGCATTGCCCCTTCCAGCTGGGAAAATTTGGCTCAGGACTGCCCTCGGTGGCGGCAGAATCTCCGTAGAGGACTGTTCAGGTCAGAAATCACCATGACGCAACACAATGAAGCTTAGAGGTCTAAAAGAAAGCAGCGGCAACAAAGCACCGGCACATCTACATCTTCAGGGACAGCTTTCAAATGCGACATCTGTGGTCGAGAATGTTTTTCAAACATCGGACTTCACAGTCAGAGGAGGCGCTGTAACTTCAGGGGCACATAAAAACTTTATTATAGTCTTCCGAGACTGAAATGCCAATGTATGATAATTTAATTATTACAACGTTAAATTTTTATTTTTTTTATTTAAGAGCTATTACTTAGTTCAATATGTAAAAAGTATGATAATCTTGATTTAACTTTTTCTCTTACTCTTTTTTTTTGTCTTTCCTTATTTTCATTTTTTAATTATATTCAATTGAAACAAATTAGCGTTATCGCTTCCGTGCGCTCAGCCCCTTTCTCTGTCTTTCCCCTACTTTCTTTCTTATTATATTTGATTGAAAAATATTAGTGTTATTATCTCCACACACCCGCCCCTAAGTATCTTTTCACTACTAATTCTTTTTTTTTCTCTCTAAAAGTTCTCAAGCCTACTAAGGTGCATAGTTCACTACGTGTAATAGAAGAGGAAGAAGGTAATTTATTTACTAACTTTTTATTCAATATATATATTTACCAACCCCTCCGCTAGAGCAGGATGCGACACAAGGTCAATTTCTTAAGCGGAGTTCAACAGGTTTGAATTCAGAGTTTTTCCTTCTCCTAGACCGGTTGCCTAACCAAGGTTAAAGAGCCCAGTCTGCCCTACTATTTACCCATAGCTGGTGGGAGAGTAGAATTAATACTTTTCCCAAGGGTATTAGCGCTAAGTGAAATTCAATTACCACGTCCAGGATTTGAACTCGGGACGACAAGTCCATTTCCCATGACATTAATCATTACACCACGCGATTTTTATTCAATATAACTTAACTGTGGTCCAGTTCAAGTGAACGTTGCAACTTATTTATCAACTTTTGTTATAATTTCTTTCTTTCTTTCTTTCGTTCTCTTCATCTTTTCATTATGTTCGAGTGAAAGAGATTAGCCTCATCCCTCTCTCTCTCTCTCACTCTATCTATCTCTCTACCTATCTTTTCTCTACTCCCTCTCTCTATCTATCTTTTCTTTCTCTTTCTTTCTTATTATATTTTGTTCTATCTAGCATGTCCTTTTTCTTCCCCTTTTACTTTATTATAAAAATGGAATGATACATTATTTAGCCAAGGTGACGACACTCATACGAACTAAGAATTCGCCGGATGAGCAGCACCAGATAATCAGGATGTACATTTTTCTGCTCTACTTACGTATTGAGCATTTTATATTTGTTATAACGCTGACTTATCCGAGTAACACTTATACCAACCAAATATTGAGACCAACCCAATATTTTTACCGGTAAGTCATTTCCTTCACACACACACACACACACACACGCACGCGCGCGCATATATATATATATAAGGAAACGTGGAGAAAAGTAGACAAACACGGGATGTTGTGGAAACTTGATGTTTATTGTCGACGGTGCAACGTTTCGGTCTCTTATTAGACCATCTTCAGGACTTGAATATAGTTCTTACTCCAATGATGGAAATTCTCAAAATGCTGAAAGCGGAAGGTCGTCAGTAGGGGGAAGTGTAGTTGGGGGTGGTTAGTGGATTCTTCTTCTCTCTGGAATGGGGAGTGCCGAAATGGTACCACAGGTGTTAGATTGTGGGGATTGGTTAGCTAAATATGTGTATGTGTGTGTGTGTGTGTGTGTCTGTTTAATTGTTTTTTGTTTATGTGTGATTGGGAACTGGATTTGTCGTTAAGTTATATGTGTGTTGTTGGTATGTTGGTGTGATTTTTTTTTTTGATTTATTATTTATTTTATTTTATTTTATTTTATTTATTTATTTTTTGTGAGGGTTTGTAAGGGTAAGATTTGTTAAAATTGTAAGTGAGCATAAGGAAACGTGTATCTATGTATAGAAGAAATAGGACTGGGAAGCTGTTATTGACCAAACATTTTCCATGCAGGCATCGATTTAAGCAAGGCATTTAAAAGAAATGTTGATGAAAGGTAGCAACATTAGACAAAAGTTTTTTTGTGGTAACCCCGAGTTAGAAAGAATCGAACGCAGTCAGATGATAACAGTGTGTGGATTTTATTGAACTTTGGTCGTTGCTTTGCACAAAATTTCCTTTATAAAAGAATGTTCGCCCGGTCGTTGCAAAATCAAAGAATATATATATATATATATATATATATATATATATGAAAAATAGATGGAAATTAATCCGACGGTATGAAATTTAACATTATGAAAAAACATATGATGTTTGTTATGTAATTGCTGACAGTACTGTTTCGACCAAATCGATAAGTTGGTCTTCATCAAAGAGCGACATAGATGGGAAGAGAAGATATCCGTTAAAAAAAAAAAGACTGTTTACAGAAACGAACGCTGAGTTCAACCGCTGAAATTTTTCTCTTCCCATCTATGTCGCTCTTTGATGAAGACCAACTTATCGATTTGGTCGAAATAGTACTGTCAGCAATTACATAACAAACATCATATGTTTTTTCATAATGTTAAATTTCATATATATATATATATATATATGATAGATAGATATGATGGTAGCAAACTCGTGTTCAAGTATTGCCATTGCTTGATAAAAAAATGAATAAATAAATAAAAAAATGTTCAACAGTTCAAAGAATATAAAGGTGAGTGAGCTTTAAAAAGTTCAACAATAAGCTGCACGAAGGTGGCTCTTTAGTCCTGCCAAAGTCTTGCACATCTTCCAGCATTTACCAAGGGCTTCAAATCGGTCTACTATGTGAAATCTTCTATACCTCCAACTACCAGTTCCTATGCTACTGCCCGTTTTCTTTAAAAACGAGACACCACGAAATATACCATCAGTTTCCAACCTGAAGATGGCAGATCGACATGCCGAATTCGCTCGTAGAGACACCTTTGGTGGACTGCTACACCAGTTCCACCCTGACACCGAAAAAATGGCCAGACACCTTGAAAGGATTGAACAGAAACTTTTACGACAGGAATTGTCACTCGAGTTCAGCCAAACACACACACAGACACACACACATTATATATATATATATATATATATATATATATAAAAGTCATATCAAACACATTGTATGTTTGTTTACTTCTGATACTGTCGTGCAGTAAGTCACCAAAAGTGTAATGGTTAGAACCCCTGCATGTCAGCTTGACAGTCAGGGTTCGAATCACACACTTCCTGTCTATAGCTCTGCTGATGAGGCCTAATAGGCTGAAATGTACATACAGAGATGGACTTTTTCTCGATTTGTTTAGCCTTACATTTGAATAGGTATGGCCGCCTAATTCATTAATTATCAATTAGTTAATTTTCAAAAATTAGGTATGACTTCAATTAAGCAAATATTCTCCTAAAAATTGTCGGCTAAAAAAAAAGCCATTCCAAACACATTGTTTGTTTACTTCTCATAAATTATATATATATATATATATATATATATATATATATATATATATATACCACAAATCCACAATAAAACTCAAATCCCCGCATAGTACAATAGCACTTCATTTTAACACTCTACCACACAACCTTACACACCTCAAATGTATTCTAATAGAACACGCATTTCCAACAACGCAATCTCGTAAACAAGCAGAAACTAAATGGATTCTAAAATTACAAACTCACGTGAGGGGACTGAACGCTGACATCGGAATACTCCGTTATTATATTTTTTTTACAGACGCTGCCGCTGTCAATAACAACAGAGACAAAAGATCCGTTGAACAGGAACAACAGTCATTTGATAAAGGGTATCTAACGAACCCGAAAATTTATGATAAAAAATAATATTAAAAAAATAAGTGAATCCAATACTCCATAACATCGAGGTCATTCATTTATTTTTAGATGCTTCGTAATAACGCCCAACTTTTAAAAAAAACATATATATATATATATATATATATATATATATAAAATTTTTACTTGAAGGCACTTACAATGCATGTATCGTATAAAATTTGATACTTTTCTTATAAAAAATGAACTTGACAAGTGTAATCCCGGCAAAGGATCGCTCGGTGTGTCGAATATCGTACAGACTGTTTCGACTTTATCAAGTCTCATCAGCGATATATACTAACGATTTCCCTCCGACAGAAATCAAAACCGGGACCTCAGCAGGCGTAGTGAAACACTATATCGCCTTGGCCACATAAAAACAAAACATCCGAATATATATATATATAAGGAACACGTGCATTTACATAGAGAAGGAAGACGATTGGCAAGCTGATATATTGACCAAACATTATTCATGTATTCATCGATTTTAGAGAGACATTTAAAAAGAAATTCAATTGTGATGAAAGGTAGAATTAGACGTTAGGCAAAAGCATATACTATTAATTTTTAATTATCATTTATTGAGAAAAATAAATTGTTTTATAAATTCAATTGTTGTTTGATGTTGTCTAAATACTTGAACATTTGCTGAACAAATGTTATTTATTGATACGTCAAATATCACGTGATATTTTTTTAAAATATCCAAGCTGCCCCAATTCTTCTTCGAATTTTCAATTCTCCAAATGTCCTCGGTATGATGTTAAACTGCAACTTGTTGGTTGGATTGTTGGATTTTATGGCCTGTCAACCTTTGTTGGGTTATTTTATACCGAAAACGTTTTGTTTTATTCATTTTTTTTATAGATATTCAGTGTTTTCAAACTGAAAATAATTTAGTATTATCTGCATTATTCGGATTATTATCCCATAGCTCAGTCGATAGAGTGTTCGGCTAGGAATCACAAGGTTCTTGGTTCGATACCAGCCCTCGTCCACTCAGCAAATGAGTAGCACAGGGATCTGTACGGTAAAGTGAATAGCTGATGGTAGGTGTTGCGCTCCACCTCAGATGCTCAAATAATCTCCTTGGTCTAGCGCTAGTGAAAAGGGTATATACTCCCTCGCTGTCTGGCCGATACCGACACTAGGCCGCCCCGACGACTTTTTTATTATTATCTGCATTATTCGGACTATTGTCCCCATGTTCATTGTTATTTGTACAACGTTTCGGCCGATACGCCCTCCGGTCTTCTTCAGGTATTTCTTGTCGGACTCGGGAACCTTCTCGGACTTGGGAATCTTCTTAGCGAATTCAGAACAGGATACCCCCGTGGACTAAATAAAGGGTTAAGTTCGATGTTCCGTGCTGGCTCCCGATTACGACAAGAAAGTTCCCGAGTTCGAAAAGAAGGTTCCAGAGTCCGACAAGAAATACCTGAAGAAGGCCGGAGGGCGTATCCTCCGAAACGTTGTACAAATAACAATGAAGATGAGGACAATAGTCCGAATAACGCAGATAATACTAATCATCAAGCCTCATCTCAAACATTCAGAGAAATGAAATTATTTTAAACAGCTTTTTTAGAACTCAAATTTTTAGAGCTTCTTCTAATTTTCAAGTGTCCTGGGTATGACATCAAATTGCAGCTGGCAGTGAAGTTCCAATCCTGGTTGAGCTCTCTAGGGGGGGTCTTAGCTTACGGCCGCCGTTTACGCTTAAATGTCAAAACCCTCCGATAAAACAGATGTGAGCTCTCTTCTTCAAATTTTCTTTTTTTTTCCAGAGTCCTCGGTATGACGTTAAACTGCATTTTGTTGGTTGGATTTTATGGCATGTCAAACCTTATTGGGCTATTTTACGCCGAAAACCTTTTGTTTTATTCATTTTTAATAAGTATTCATTTTTTTTAACTCTAATTATTTTCAATATATTTTTTTAGAACTCAAATATGTTCAACAGACTCGGGTTAGCTCAGTCGGTAGAGCGTTCGGCTAGAAACGACAAGGTTCCTAGTTCGATACCGATCCACGCCAACTCAGCGTATGAGTAGCACAGGGATCTGTGCGGTAAAGTAAGGAGCTGATGGTAGGTGTGGCACTCCACCTCAGACGCCAAAACAATCTCCTTGGTCTAGCGCTATTGAAAAGGGGATAGACTCCCTCGCTGATTGGCTTATACCGACTTCAGGCCGCCCCGATGACTTTACTTTTACATTTACATCTTATTATAATGGAGATTGTGTGTTTTTCTGTCTGTAACCGAAACTCTATTACTACTCAAGTCACAATTCTCTTAATTATTGACATCACATTCTCCATGATTTTATTTTTTATCTAAACCACAATTATTAATAAAATTGTCTTACATTATTAATACTGTTAACTATGTCTTTATACTGACAACATGCAATTGTATTTATATATACAACAAAATAGCGGTTTACAGTGTGAACGGGAAGGCTAATTTGCATATTAATATTAAAACATCGAATTTAATAAATATGTGCTTAGTATTATTGATTTCTAACTGTTTGGTTTTATTTTAATGAATATAAGCAAAAATCTCTTCAATGATTCTTAAATGAAATCCATTAACAAGATAAAATAACTGTCATTTTATTCTTTACTTCCTCTTATAACTAAATACTTAAATTAGAAAAAATAACAATGAAAGGCGAGAGTGATGGAAGAGTAAGTTTTAGTTGTTCCATTTTTTATTATACTCCCTCTGTTTCAAATCTTTTTATCTGTATTCTTATTTAGTTTCCTTAGCCTTTCTAATTTAATACAATATTTTATTACATTAAAACTTAAATACTTGCACCCTATGGAGGGTGCATATATTTGCTAGTACAGATAAAATACAGAAGACTGAATGATAATGCAAGAGCAGATTGTTTTAAAATTAACATTTTATTTATAACATACAATAGCAATGATATCTAAGATTGTATATGTATGTATGTATGTGTGTATGTATGTGACGATAAAGCAATGATATCCAGAGTGTATGTATGTATGTGACAATATTGTAACGATATTCAGATTGTATGTGTATGTATTGTATGTGATGTATGTATGTATGTATGTATGTATGCCATGATGTCCAAGATTGTATATGTATGTATGTGAAAATATAGGAATGATATCTAGATTGTATATGTATGTATGTATGTATGTATGTGACGATATAGCAATGATATCCAGAGTGAATGTATGTATGTATACATGTGACAATATTGAACGATATCCAGATTATATGTGTATGTATTGTATGTGACGACTATGTATGTATGTATGTATGTATATGTAAGATATCGCTATGATATACGTATGTATGTATGTATGTGAAGATATCGCTATGATATCCAGATTGTATACGTATGTATGTATGTATGTGAAGATATCGCTATGATATCCAGATTGTATACGTATGTATGTATGTATGTGAAGATATCGCTATGATATCCAGATTGTATACGTATGTATGTATGTATGTGAAGATATCGCTATGATATCCAGATTGTATACGTATGTATGTATGTATGTGAAGATATCGCTATGATATCCAGATTGTATACGTATGTATGTATGTATGTGAAGATATCGCTATGATATCCATTGTATACGTATGTATGTATGTATGTGAAGATGCCGCTATGATATCCAGATTGTATACGTATGTATGTATGTATGTGAAGATGTCGCTATGATATCCAGATTGTATACGTATGTATGTATGTATGTGAAGATGTCGCTATGATATCCAGATTGTATACGTATGTATGTATGTATGTGAAGATGTCGCTATGATATCCAGATTGTATACGTATGTATGTATGTATGTGAAGATATCGCTATGATATCCAGATTGTATACGTATGTATGTATGTATGTGAAGATATCGCTATGATATCCAGATTGTATACGTATGTATGTATGTATGTATGTAAGTATATAACGATATCGCAATGATATACAAGATTGTATATGTATGTATGTATGTATGTATGTATGTATGTGACGATATAGCAATGATATCCAGAGTGTATGTATGTATGCATGCATGTATATATGTGACAATATTCTAACGATATCCAGATTGTATGAGTATGTATTGTATGTGACGATTATGTATGTATGTATGTATGTATTTTATAAATTTTATGTAGTTTTATTTAACACAGGATAGAGAATGCTTCTGCCCTTAAAACGACTTAATTAGCTCAACCGTCCTGTTTACGTGTTTCCACTCGGTACCAAACCCAATCCCCTACTGATCAAGGGGGAACAATTATTTTCATTAGGTCTTAACATTCTTCAAATTTCCAATTCTTGCAGTGTCCTGGGAATGACATCAAACAGCAAGTTGCGGTGAAGTTCCAATCCTGGTTGAGCTCTCTATAGGGATATTAGCTTACGGCCGCTGTTTACGCTTAAATGGCAATACTCTCCTATAAAATGGATGTAAACTCTCTGGCGACCTTAGCATATATACCTATGTAAATATTTATCAGTTAAAATTCTCTTGGTAATTTATGAGGAAGTGCGCCCCGGTCTCCGGCCTCATAAATTGCTACCCGGTGACTATCAAAATAACGTCCCCAGCTATGTCGTCTCGGCGGTGTTAGTTGAAAGAAAACAACCAACTTAGGGCGTTAAATGTATTTTAGAGGGGGAGCTTCTCTTTTTTGTCGTAATTCTAGTTTATTTATCGAAATTTGTCGTAATTCTTGTTTAGATATGATGATGGATATATAGTTTGGAAGAAAATGAGATAGATAGATAAACAAACAAAATAATATAGATAGATATGAACAAATGGAGACGACATAGCTGGGGACGTTATTTTAATAGTCACCGGGTTGCAATTTCTGAGGCAGGAGACCGGGACGCACTTCCGCATAAATTACCATTCTCTCTAATGCTTGTAGGTTTGTTAATGGCCCTGACTGATGAAAATTTTGTCGGGTTTCGATCACGACTGGAGGTAGCCTTCTAAGTCTAATCACACTGAGGAGACGTGATATATTCATCCACAGACACCGTGTTTCGAATTATCTTACTATAATGGAGATTCGGTGTCTCTGTCCGTAACCGAAACTACGCCCCAATACCTTCAGGAACCTAAGTTTAACAATTTTATAGTCAAAATCATTAATACACAATAAATCTTATTAACCACAGTCTTTATCTTGCAATGTGTCATATATATCACTTAGAAATAAATGTCTACATAATATATGGTGTAGTTAATTTGCATATGGTTTTAAGAAAATCGGGTTTAATGAACAATTACTGTTTATTTAAAAACTGTTTATTGAGTTTGAGTTTAAGTTTGAGTTTTGTTTAACGGCATATCAACCTTGTGGGTCATTTAATGCCAAAAAGGTTATTTTGGATTTCAGACTTTAAAGTAGTGGTTCTATGGAGATAATTGGTTATGTTCTGTTATATTTTGTTGAAAAGGTTGGGGTTTTTTTGTTTATAAAATTTAAAATGTTTTCAGGGTTTGTATTATTAAAGATGTCTTTCAGGTTTCTTGCTTGATAGTAATTTGCGCGGATATGTTTATTAATGAATATTTAATTTATTGTCAAAATCCTTAATATGTAAAATAAAGAACAACCCTGTATTATATATATTCGAAAATTTACTAAGAAACATTAAACGGTACATTTTTTTTTGTTAAGCTTTAGTAAATACATGTCCGGTATTATATATTTATTAGATTATTCACCTAAAATAAAATCTTGCGTGCATCTGTTAATTATTGATAACTAGCAAATATATGCACCCTCCGGGTGCAAGTATCTAAGTTTTTATATAATAAAAATATCATGTTAAATTAGAAATGCTAATGAAACTGAATAAGAATTCAGATAAAAATATTTGGAACAGAGGGGGTATAATCGGAAAATAGAACAACTTTGAAATTAACTCTTCCATCATTTTCCATTACTCCCGTCTTTCAGTGGTAAATTTTCCTAATTTAACTATTTATTTAGAATAGGAAGTAAAGAATAATATTAGTTATTTCTTCTTGTTAACGGATTTCTTTTAAGATTTATCCCCGAGATTTTTGCTCATATTCAATAAGATAATACCAAACAATTAGAAATCAATAATACTAAGCATATATTTATTAAAATCACATTTTTAATATGAATATGCAAATTAACCTTCCCGTTCACATTGTAAACCGCTTTTTTGTTGTATATATAAATACAATTGCATGTTATTAGTATGTAGATATTATTAACAGTCTTAATGATGTAAAACAATCTTACTAATAATTGAGGTTTAAATGAAAAATAAAATCATGGAGATTGTGATGTAAATAACAAAGGAATTTTGAATTGTATAGTAATATAGTTTCGGTTACAGACAGAAAAACCCACAATCTCCATTATAATAAGATTATTTTGAATATTTGACACAACATTTTATTTATTTGTAAACATTTTAGTTAACCTCACGTTACTGAAAAAAAGGACTAGAGTAAAAATACTTTTTTTTTTAAACTGATGACACTTTATTCTACGTGTAAGTTTCAAAGTTATATATATATATTACTAGACAAAACGTGACCCGTTGGGTCACCCATTAAGCTCTCGCTAGAGGATTAGTGAAAAGAGTAGGATCTGCCAAAATATCATCTGCTTTTCATTTTTAAAAACGAACTAAAATTTATTAAATTGATTATTCAAGGTCAAATTTTAGTCTAAGTCGAAAAGTAGTAACATAATGAACATCAGTAAAAAAGCAAAATAATATTACACATTATTTATGATATATTTAGAACGTTTACCCAACATGAAATATTTTTTAAAGTAAGTTTATTAATCATATTAAACCAGACTCTATAAATTAATAATTAAAGTAATTAAAAAAAATCTATTTTAAAGCAGGATTTCAATTTCGTAAAATTTACGGTCAACTAAAATTGAAATCATGCCGTAAAAAGATACTTTTGTTTTGTTTTATTAAAACAAACCAAAATTTCTGTGGTCTGGAGAAAGGGAGGGGCGAATTTACCTAGAGGTAGGAGGTGCTAAGAGGGGTTTGAGGGCTGATTTTTAGTAATAAAACCATTACAGACTGTGGGTCCTCCTACTCCGGTTAACTCGACTACTCCCGTTAACTCTCCCACTCACATTAGCTATATACAGGGAAGGAAGAGAATCGTATATAATATAAGACAGGGATTGGTTGTTGTTGACTTAATTGCTAATTACGGCTAATTAAAACCAATTAAACTGATTTTTTTAAAACAATGAGTAGTCCTAAAACCAAAGAATATCTAAGTATAAATATTGTGTCCATAACATAAAAGAGAAAATCCTTTAGGAAAAGAAAGTTGATAATCTCAGCTTTAGTATAATAATAGATAAGTGGTTGAAACAAACAACTCCGACAGAGTGTGGAACATAACAATATGGATTTTAAATTTTAAAAGGACATGGGGAGACATTTAGGACATGAAGTACATATACATGAAACAAGATACATAGTGGATAGTATACGTACACAAGATACATAAGAGTTACCTAGAAGATATGTTTAGTTATGGAGAGTCCATAGACTAAGGTCATTTACTAGTGGCTGTAATGGGGGCCCGAAGCCCCCACACGAAAAGATGTAGACATAAATGTCTAACCCATTGTAGTCACGTCCAGAGAAGCAAGAGGGAGGAGAGAGTTTGAAACAGGTGCTTAAATACCACAGACCCCTGGTGGTCAAACCGGGAACCCAGAGGGAAGATAACTCTTCCACATCCATGGGAAGACAATCCAACATATGTATTGTAGAGTTTCAATATTGGGACGTAAACAGTGACGTAGTTTCTGTTACAGACAAATCGTTATGCGGGTGTGTGGGCGTGTGTGCGTGTGTTTTATTTGGCTTGTAAGATTCAAAGTGAATACTTAAAGAACATTCAACTCCGACAAGGGTTGAGGGACAAAACATTTTATATAATACAGCACATGAATAAACAAGATACATAAACAATGGAAGATATGATAGTGTACATAAACATACATACATAAAAGTCACTGACAAGATAATATAAAAGTACACATAATATAAAGGTACAGACATGAGACTAAGAATAGCCCATGCTGTATAAATAACTTACAGTGACCAGTAGCCGGCGTTGAGGGCCAAAACCCCAACGAGAAGGGAATGACAATTGTCTAACACATGTAGTCTCGTACCGAGGAAAGAGGAAGGGAAATTCGAATCAGCCGCTTAAATACAAGTGGCCCCTAGCAGGAACCAGCGACATTAAGCGAGCAGACAACTCCTCAGGCAAATGCGAAATTAACCCCTACAGGCTAAACAGTTATAAATATTTTGACTAGTTTTTCTTCGTCTATTTTGTTTCTTTTCGAGTGGATACATTCTTCGGCCATTAAAACAATACAACAATAATTATAGCAATGTGGTTAGAATTAGAAAAAAGAAGATTCATTCCATAGATTACAAGTCAAATAATTCATAAAATGACTCCTAATTCTTGTATTTACCCAAACATATACTACCGTTTTCGGGTCAGGGTGGACCTGGGAGTAATGGCGATGAAAGGGGACTCCGAATTCCCCAGTGCTCCAGAATTGGAACTTTACCATTAGATGGAGTTTAACGTCATACCCAGAACACTAAGACCCTCAGACACTGCATTCTAGCACATACCATAAAAATATTGGGTGTTTGCCATAAGGCAAATGACAAATGCGATTTGGCAAACATAGAATGGCCAACCCATGCAAAAATGCTCAAGTATAAAGAATGTGGAGAAACAATTCAAATCGAAAAGTTAACTATTCATGTCTTTTGAGTTATATGCCAAACCATTGATATCTAAAAAGTTTTAGATGTCTCCATGACAACCATTTCTAATCTTAATATTACCCATTCCAAAATGTTTTATATAATAAATACAAAATGCCAACCCATTTTTCGTAACCCATTAAATTAGAAAGATAATAAATAGAAAAAAAACAACATTTGTAGCTTTTATTTATTTGCCCACATTAAACTGCTTAGAACTTTGGTGGATCGGCAGCAGACAGAGAACAGTATCTATTCTTTGATAGAAGGATGGGGATCTAACAATAGAAATAGAACAGTGTCTATTGCTCTGATAGAAGGGTGGGGGTTTAGCAATAGACACAGAACAGTGTTTATTCCTTGATAGAAGGGTTGGTGTCTAGCAATAGACGGGGAATAGTGTCTATTCCTTGATAGAAGGATAATGTTCTAGCAATAAATACAGAACCGTGTCTATTGCTATGATCGAAGGATGGAGGTCTAGCAATAGACACAGAACCGTGTCTATTGCTATGATCGAAGGATGGAGGTCTAGCAATAGACACAGAACCGTCGAAGGATGGAGGTCTAGCAATAGACACAGAACCGTGTCTATTCGAAGATGGAGGTCTAGCAATAGACACAGAACCGTGTCTATTCCTTGATAGAAGGATGGAGGTCTAGCAATAGACACAGAACCGTGTCTATTCCTTGATAGAAGGATGGAGGTCTAGCAATAGACACAGAACTGTGTTTATTCCTTGATAGAAGGATGGAGGTCTAGCAATAGACACAGAACTGTGTTTATTCCTTGATAGAAGGATGGAGGTCTAGCAATAGACACAGAACTGTGTTTATTCCTTGATAGAGGATGGAGGTCTAGCAATAGACACAGAACTGTGTTTATTCCTTGATAGAAGGATGGGGTCTAGCAAATGACACAGAACTGTGTTTATTCCTTGATAGAAGGATGGGGTCTAGCAATAGACACAGAATTGTGTCTATTCCTTGATAGAAGGATGGAGGTCTAGCAATAAATACAGAACAGTGTCTATTGCTCTGATTGAAGGGTGGGGTCTAGCAATAGACACAGAACTGTGTCTATTCCTTGATAGAAGGATTTGAGGTCTAGCAATAGACACAGAACTGTGTCTATTCCTTGATAGAAGGATGTGAGGTCTAGCAATAGACACAGAACTGTGTCTATTCCTTGATAGAAGGATGGAGGTCTAGCAATAGACATAGAACTGTGTTTATTCCTTGATAGAAGGGTGGAGGTCTAGCAATAGACATAGAACTGTGTTTATTCCTTGATAGAAGGATGGGGGTCTAGCAATAGACATAGAACAGTGTATTCCTTGATAGAAGTATGGGGGTCTAGCAAATGACACAGAACTGTGTCTATTCCTTGATAGAAGGAGGTGAGTCTAGCAATAGACACAGAACTGTGTCTATTCCTTGATAGAAGGCTGGGGGTCTATCAATAGATATAGAACAGTTTCTATTGCTCTGATAGAAGGATGGGATCTAGCAATAGACACAGAACAGTGTCTATTCCTTGATAGAAGGATGTGAGTCTAGCAATAGAGACAGTACTGTGTCTTTTCCTTGATAGAAGGCTGGGGGTCTAGCAATAGAGACAGTACTGTGTCTTTTCCTTGATAGAAGGCTGGGGGTCTAGCAATAGACACAGAACAGTGTCTATTACTCTGAGCAGAGGTGGGGGTCTAGCAATAAGCATAGAACTATGTGTGTGTTACTAGCCAGACAGGGAGTTTCGTTATAGACACGGAATAGTGTGTTATTTAATCATATTAGATTCCACGTCTCAACAATCAAATTGTAAAAGAAGCTGTGACAATTTAAGATAGAATCTGAAAAGGATTTTTCATCCTTACAATAAATTTGAATCTTTAGATTTTTATTACTTACATTTAGAATAAAAATATATTTTAAATAAATAAATGAACAAGTCACGTGTCAGGGAATCTAGAATATCAGTAGGAAATATACGATAAATCTAGATTAGGCTAAGATTATATATCGAGTAAGTTTTATAGTCTTCTTAATATCTATGTACGAGAACAGAACAAATAAGATAATCTCGAACATACTCAATGGCTTTTTACGTATACGCGTCGCCGTATGATTCTCGATAACATTAAAACAGTTATTTCATATGGACCGTGGGTGGGGGGTAACGAGATTTAATTTTCATACTTTTGGAAAACCAGTCCTAAATGAAGTATTTAAATTTTTAGTTTAATTTAAAAATTATACTTACAGATGACATTTCCTCTCTCTCTCATTATATAATATGTATATATAGAGAGATAGATAGATATAGAGATGGATAGATAGAGATAGATAGATAGAGATAGATAGATAGAAATAGATAGATAGAGATAGATAGATAGATAGATAGAAATAGAGATAGATAGATAGATAGATAGAAATAGAGATAGATAGATAGATAGAAATAGAGATAGATAGATAGAGATAGAGAGAGAAATAGAGATAGATAGAAATAGAGATAGATAGAAATAGAGAGAGAAATAGAGATAGATAGAAATAGAGAGAGAAATAGAGATAGATAGAAATAGAGAGAGAAATAGAGATAGATAGAAATAGAGAGATAGATATAGAGAGATAGATATAGAGAGATAGAGAGATAGATAGAGAGAAAGAGATAGATAGATAGATAGAGATAGATAGATAGATAGAGAGAAAGAGATGGATAGATATAGAGAGATAGAGAGATAGAGAGAGATAGAGAGATAGAGAGAGATAGAGAGATAGAGAGAGATAGAGAGATATAGAGAGATAGAGAGATAGATATAGAGAGATAGAGAGATAGATATAGAGAGATAGAGAGATAGATAGATATAGAGAGATAGAGAGATAGATATAGAGAAATATACGTCAGGATTGTGCGGAGTGAAATTAGGGCGATTTATCAATTCTTAAAAAATTCTTTATATGCCATTTAAAATATGTCTGAATTATTCGTTTCGTTTATTCATTTAACGGCTTATCAACTTCTTACGGGGTATTTACTGCCGAAATCAGTTTCATTAGTAAATGAAGTATTATAATCATAACTATCTTTTTAACGTTATATATATATATATATATATATATATAACAAGGTCCTGACAAGATCGCTAAGATCGAAACCATAGTAGACCCTTATTTTTTTCTACAATGTTTATGATATGCAGAGCTCTCTTGGATAAATGACTTATGCCAATGCAATGGAAATGCTAAAGCGACACTCGAACACAAACAAAACACACACATACATATACATATTAGAACCGTTTAACACAATGAACACGCACAAGTAATCGACTGCAAGTAATCGGTATCTCGATTAATTCAGTGGATTTAACCCTGAAGATCCTTATGGTGAAACTCGAGTAGGTTATCCCTTGTACTTTATATATATATATATATATATATATATATATATATATATATATGCACAATTATTTACACAGACCATTCACGTAGGATACGATTTGACACACGTATGGGGGTATCCCGCTAAATTATTTGAAGTTTTCCTGCTTAATAAGAATATTTTAACAGATCTATTTGACCTACAGATGGGACCCTAAGTGGTACTAATATTCCAGGCAGAGTGGACCTAGGAGTAATGGCAATGAAGGAATACTCCACTGAAAGAAAAACCTCACCATCAGATGCAGTTCAGTGTCATACCCAATACAACACTTAGAACAGTTCTTACCCCCTTTGTAGGGTATACAGTTAAGGTATACATAGCCCCGCCTGAGGGCAACCAAATTATTAAACTAGTTTTTTAAATCAGTTGCCGATTCAAAAGCTGTGGTTATTTCCCTCAAAAGTTAATTTTTTAGAGAATGCGCACTAATGCAAATTAAGGAATTCTTCAAGTACCTTATGCGATTTTCCCTCATAGTTGATTTGATAGTCTAAAATGGTTTCTGCTGCGTGGCACTGTAAGCTACGGGGATTTTTCGAAACCGGCAGACTCTTCCAACGTTTAGAGTCCATCACAGAAACACCCTCATTATCTTTGCAATCTAAATGACACCCGTACTCCACAAGAAGCGATACAACTTCCTGGATCCGATTATTGGGTATATGTTTCAGTGCATACATAAGCGGGGTCCGCCGGAATAAATCCTTGGAGTCAACCTCGGCCCCACATTCAAGTAGCAACCGGATAAGCCCCACCGAGCCCCAGGATTCAGTTTTACACAACTTAATTGCACGGTGCAACAGAGATTGCTGGTTGACGACACGGGGATCCTTGTCTACGAGTTTCACGACCGATTCGTAAAATGGGGCAGATATTGCTCGGGGATATTCATATTCTTGATGAGGGTTGCCATGTAGAGAGCGGCGTCAACTAATTGGGAGTAACGACAGTCTTCGACATAAGGTGTGTTAGATAAGTGGTCCTGTAAAAACAAACAGGTCTCTCCGGTTGTTTTCGTTATTATCCTGAAGATCGTTAACCCCCGGTTTTTAAAGAACATATCCGGGTCAGCATCATCTGCAATTTCATTGAACAGAACCGTGAACCACGAAGAACAAGAGGAAACAAAAACGGACAAGTTTTTCTGGCAGAATTCTTCGATATAATCAATTAGCTGGCGAAATTTATCTAAGTTGTTTAGATGTTTGGCAACCAATGCCGTTTGCAGAAGAACTCGAAGATATGTACTGCTGCTCCTTCCAAGGACCCTTTCGATAACCAATACCCCTTGAAAAGCAAGACATAGGGGGTTGTCTAACAGATGTATTAATTCGCGCACCGTGGAAAATTCTGTAGAGAAATCCAGAATCTCCAGAGGTCGAGAGGAACTAATTTTGGGAAACCTCTCTCGCCTCATTTCCAAAGTACGACTCCAGTCTATTATAATCATCTGCTTGTCGCAAACTAAACACGCATTAAAGACCTCCATGGCCTCAATCATGTCTAATTGGGAATTACCGCCATTTTGGTCGAGATAAATAATCGCTGGGATGTTCATAGTGACAACAGCCAACATTAAGGGAGTCATCCCCGCAGCATTTCGGATCTGGGTATCCGCGCCAGCACCGACAAGTATCTTGACGCTCTCTATATACCTCCCCATAACAGCGATATGAAGAGCCGTATCACCATCATCATCCTGGTGGTCAAGATACACATCTGTTGTCATGACGAGAAAACGACAAATATTACTCCACAAAGTTGAAATCATGAGAACACTTCGCCCATTACATGTAGTCAGATCCGTGACGGCGCCCAGCTCCATCATCAACTTGACGTAACTGATATTGCCAGTGCAAACAGCAAGCATCAACGGTGTGTAAGGGCAGTATAAATCGTCGTTGATGTCCCACAGATTTGAAGAGATCAGCTCGACTAAGAATAGGTTATTGGCGCCCATGGCGGCAATAAGCGGGTGGCGTGCCTTTTTCCAAGTCTGGCACATTTCTTTGCGTCCTTGACGCAGAGACAGTTCTAGTAGATAGCAAGAAATGTCAACTTTGTTTTTCTTGATAGCCAAAAAGAGGGGCGTGCAGCCTTTTCTTGTAGTATTCAAAATGCTGGTGCGTTGTTCGGGCTCAAGGGTTTCGAGGACCTGTTCGAGGTTGCCCAAAGAGTTTTTCTTGATTATTTGGGCTATATCTTTGGAGAGGGCCATAGTGATTTTCCTGTTGAGAGGTAGGTTGATTTTAGAAACTGCAAGGAGAAGAAAAAGAAAAAAAAGATGATTTAAAAATGTTGACCTATTAGGTTGGTTCCGTGATGATTTTCAAAATGGCGGCTGGAAATCTTTTTATTTATTTTAAGGAAAAGGAAAATATATAGCTTAATAAAAAAGGTGTAGTATGTCTAATATTATATTCAAAGTTAAAAAAAAAATAAAAAAGTATTTTAAATAAAATAACTGCTGTATATTATTTATTTATATTAAGAAAGCAATTACCAATGCGTATAAAAAATGTTCAGTGTCTAATTTGCAAGAAAAGATATAAGAAAAAAGATAACTTTAAAAATGATGACCTAGGATGTCATTTAGGTTGGTTCCGTGATGATTTTCAAAATGGCGGCTGGAAATCTTTTTTTTTTATTTTAAGGAAAAGGAAAATATATAGCTTAATAAAAGTGTAAGTAAGTAAAGTAAAGTCGTCCGGGCGGCCTAATGTCGGTATCAGCCATGCAGTGAGGGAGTCTATCCCCTTTTCACTGGCGCGCCACACCTACTATCAGCTCCTTACTTTACCGCACAGATCCCTGTGCTACTCATACGCTGAGTTGGCGAGGGCGGGTATCGAACTAGGAACCTTGTGGTTTCTAGCCGAACGCTCTACCTCAGACGCTAAAACAATCTCCTTGGTCTAGCGCTAGTGAAAAGGGGATTGACTCCCTCACTGCATGGCCGATACCGACATTAGGCCGCCCGACGTCTTTACTTATATATATAGATATATAGTGTGTGTGTGTGTGTGTGTTAACTAATATATTCAGCGTTTAATTCTAACCTACTGGTGTATTGTTTCTTTTATTCATTGATATATAAACGCAGAAAATTTCATTAAATTCGGTTTATTCCTTGATTTTTGGTGTTTGTTTTTGTTTCGGTGGGGTGACATACGATGGTGGAATTAGGTCCGTTAAGTTCGATTTAACCAAATAATTTTTGTTATTTATTTATTTATTCATTTTTTTTTTTTTAGTGCAGAAAAAAAAAATTTAATTTTGCTTCGTTGGTTATTTCGTTAAAATTGTAAGCGTGTATAAAGTCGTCGGGGTGACCTAAAGTCGGTATCAACCAATCAGCGAGCGTCTATCCCCTTTTCACTAGCGCTAGACCAAGAGATTGAGATGGAGCGCCAAACCTACCATCAGCTCCTTTACCGCACAGATCACAGTGCTATTCATACGCTGAGTTGGCGAGGACTAGTATCAAACGCTCTACCGACTGAGCTAACCTGGCCCTGTGATCTTCAGTTGTAGACGTTCAAGTCTTCTGTTAGTTATTCGTAGATCGGGATCCAGATATTGAAGAAAATGTAACATTTTTTTTTACCCAAGCGCTTTCAACCATTTCGCTGGTCGTCCTCAGGGGATTGTTGGTTGTAGTGTTTTTAGTGTTTATATTTATTTATACTGTTTATTGTTTATTCAGTTAGGACAATCTATTCATAGTGAGTTGTTAAGGTTAGTGAATTAGTTATTAAAGATATTTAGTATAGTAAAAAAGATGGGAAATTTTCTTCACCAACTGAGTACTGATGTACGGAAAACTACAAGAAGGCTTGAACGTCTACCATTGAAGATCATAAAGAAGTAATATTCAGTGGTTTCTAGCGAACGCTCTACCGACTGTTCCCATAAATCCTTGTTTTTAAACGAATATCTTATTATAATGGAGATTGTGTGTTTTTCTGTCTGTAACCGAAACTATATTACTACTCAAGTCATAATTCCCTTAGTTATTGACATCACATTCTCCATGATTGCATTTTTATTTAAACCTCAATTATTAATAAAATTGTTTTACATTACTTACACTGTTGACCATATCTACATACTAATAACATGCAATTGTATTTATATATACAACAAAATAGAGGTTTACAGTGTGAACGGGAAGGCTAATTTGCATATTGATATTAAAAATTTGAATTTAATAAATATATGCTTAGTATTATTGATTTCTAACTGTTTGGTTTTATTTTAATGAATATAAGCAAAAATCTCTTCAATGAATATTAAATGAAATCCATTAACAAGAAGAAATAACTGTCATTTTATTCTTTACTTCCTCTTTTAACTAGATACTTAAATTAGAAAAAATATAAATGAAAGACGGGAGTCATAGAAGAGTAAGTTTCAGTTGTTCTATTTTCCGATTATACCCCCCTCTCTGTTACAAATCTTTTTATCTGCATTCTTATTTAGTTTTATTAGCCTTTCTAATTTAATACAATATCTTAATACATTAAAACTTAATATATTTGCTAGTTTAACCAAATACTTTCGACACGGGTAGAATGATTTGTATTTTTATGTTGGTTGATTCCACTCTGTTCATTTTTGCTACAAGAAGGTTTATCATTTTATCAAAGTACTTAGCTTTATCTAACATCTCATTTTTGAATTTCAAAGCCTCATCATTCAACAGCTCAGAGTCAACATTTAATGGCATGCCTACTTTGGTCTTTATACATTGCAATGCAGAAGAATGTTTTCTCTTACCAAAATGAGCCTTTCCAAAGTAATGAAGTCCTTTTGTTTTCATTGGAGAAATTCCAATCACAGAGAAACATTCATTGATATTTCTCTTCTGTTTCTGCAGAAGTACTTGTATCAAACTTTTTCATCGCTGATCTGATACATGTCTTGGTTCTTCATTATTACTACTCTTTTCTGATTCGACAATGTGAAACAGTCACAAGTATGGGGTATCCCACGAGGATCGAACTCGCTATTAAGTACTAATCGATCTAAGAGACTATTCTATTACACCACAATTGGGACGTGTTGGATATAACGTAAAAAGGTTACATTCTGGAGCTCTGGTGGGGGCGAAGTACTCATTTATTGCCATTACTCCCAGGTCCACTCTGACTCGAAATGTTAGTCTCTGTTAGGGTCCCATGTATGGGTTAGAGAAAAGGAGTTTGAAAAAGCGTTTAAACATTGAATACATTTTAAAAAATGAATAAAACGTCTCGCCTTAAAATTCAGCCAACCACTACTGGGACGCGCAAACAAATTGGTACTTATTCCATCTTATTTCACGGGATTAGTTTAGGAAATATTGAAGGAAGAAATGTAAATTTCATTGAACGTGTTTTTTAAATCTAAAAAACAAAAAAACAAAAAAACAAAAAAAAAAAAACAAACAAAGAGTTGTTACAAACAAAAAAATTTAATTCAAAGATCAAATTATCTGACTGGTGAAAAATTACGCACTAAATCAAAAAACTATCAGCATTGCTGTAATATATATATATATATATATATATATATATATGAAATGAGTACGAGAGATAACACTTAGTATTGAGCACTTTGTATTTGTTATATCGCTGACTTACCCACCTGAATTCTACACTTACTAAACAACGTGACCAAATTCATCGGTAAGTCAACTTCTTCATTATATATATATATATATATATATTATATATATATATATATATATGTATATGTGTGTGCATATATATAAAGAAATTACAGTTATTCGCCCATTTCATTCATAAAGGAGGAGAAGAAGAAAGAGAAAAAAAAAGGAGAGGAAAAGGAAATAAGAGAAATTATAACCACACAAAGAAAAACATAAGCACGTCCATTTCTGATACGCAACTGATGATGAAGTTCATGCTTCGAAATCGATAAGACAAAAATAACATCTTTTTGTTTTTATTTTTCATACGCATTGTATTGGCCTTCAAAATATTAATATATTATAACATACTTAACAATGCTTCAAGCAAATTACTAATTGCTTTTATCCCTACGCCTGAGCAAGGCAGAATTTGCGATCACAAGAATACTATTCCATCTATCAGAAGGACGTGCTAAAATGGGCTGCCGAATCAACTTTCTTAAAAGATGTCGCATTAATAATATAACTCCTAACACCATAAGAAATATTAAACTTCCAACGCTCACTGGACAATCTACACAAGTTCTGTATGAGAAAATCACTGCAATATTTACACCTCACCTCTGTATGAGAAAATTATTAATATTATATAATATATATATAATATATATATATATATATATATATATATATACTTTGGTGCGGGTACCAAGTTTCTTGGTAAAAGGTGATTCTAGGTGGGTCCTACTTCTCTACCAGTAGTTTGTTGTAGAGTTCAGGTTCCGTATGAGAGCTCAATGTTTAATTATTGTAAACAGAGCAGATATATATATATATATATATATATACACACACACACACACACATATATATATATACATATACATAATTCATTTAAGATTAAATATCCAATGTAACTTACCTTCAGCCATATTAAACGTTTTTATTTTTATATAGATTGGTGTCCGTTTCCGCTTTTAAAATTGCTTGATATTTTTAAAAAACAAAATAAGATATAAAACATGTATAATAAATTGTAAAAGTACCGAATAATTAAAACTTAACCTCCATGCGTAAAAATATTTTTCTTTTTCTCTTTAGAGTGGATAAAAATATTGATAAATAAAAATGCCCATTGACAGTCGGATTCAAAAACATTTTTTTTTTTTACTTTTATAGATTTATGATATTAAGAAACAAAAAGAGAGTTGGACATTACCCAAAAAATAGAAAGGTAGGAAACGGTTTGATCGATCAATTTTCTCATAGGGGGTGATAGGTAGTAACCAAGTTTTACATGTTACCAGGAACGAGTTCGATCCTCACTGGTGGTTTAAATAAAATTTGACTCGAACTCCTAATAAAGCAACGTTTCGTTCAACCAGTGGAGTTCCGATAGTATGGAATCACCCAATCGTTGCCATTACTCCCATGTCAACTCTATCCCGGAGTGGTCCTAGTCACCGAATTTCGCTTGGTTGGTTGATTGATTGATTTTAACGGCTATCAACCCGTCTGGGGTTATGCCATGCCTAACAGTTAGGAAGTGATACGTATCGTGTATTTACATTTATACTTTTTAGTTATCGGTTTTAACAATGGGTTTGCACCGTTTGGGATAATGTTGAATGGTATTAATTAAGTTCATGCCTATATTATATGGTATAATTTTATTTCCCTCGAAAGACAGAATGTCCTATATGTTGACATTTTCAAATAGATCTTTCATATTTTTGGCATTAAAATTGTTATATACTGTATCAATTGACAACGCTGGTGTGTAGTACACTGGATTAAAAAAACAACGCAGGTATACAAAAAAAAGCTGGACTTTATTTTCCTTCCTCGGTTGGCGTGGATGAAAGGAGGTGGGAGACGTGATAGCGCCGGCTTGAATGAGTGGTGAAATGAACCGTAGTTATAACAGGTCTCTTCTTCGGAGAGTCGACGGGAGTGACTGAAGTTAGTAGCTGCCAAATCTCAACTGCTGAACTCTCCGTCTAACCGTCACTTTTTCACTTTTACCCAGCATGCCCTGGTCTATTCAAATTACACCGGAACTGTACTGCGTGACCTGCAATCCTAGATTTGTCACCAGTCAATAGAAAGTCCTTTGTCATCCTGCTATTGCTGTTTTTCCGGACAGTTCGTTTGACCCGGTCAGCAGTAAGCCTCAGATCTTACTCACTCTTCCTCTTTGTTCGATCCAGACTTCTGTCTGGAACATCCTTTGTTTCTCAATTCCTTTGTCTATTTGAATTTCTTTTCGCGCCAAAAGAATTGAAACTATAGTTAATCTGCAACAAAATAACGGTTCCTGATGTGAGCAAAAAACCTGCATTCCAGGAATAAGTGTTTAACAGTCAAAGGTGTTTGACATGTTTCACATTGTGGTTGTTGTTCTTGTTTGAGTAGATAGGAGTGCGTTAGTTTTGTGTGACTAATGCGTAATCGGGACACAATGACTTGTTCCTTTCTAGACTTTCTTAAAGTTGGTCTCCAGTCTCCCAAATTTCGGATTAATATCATTGGAAAACCCTCAGATTCCCAGCTATGGTTTAGATAGTACCACTACTGTTCTTCTACAAGGAGGGCTTTGGCGTTAAATAACCCACGAATTTTTATATTCCATTCAACGAAGTAAGCGAAATCAATACCACTCGGCCGGTGTAGGCTGCAGAATACGCCGACTGTAGAGGTGAAAAATCACCCCAATATGGCCACCTGTTCGCCGTGAGTTTTGACCCTTGACTCTTAAGGACGGAATCCTTGTGGCTGAACATGACATGCAACACACCCCTTTGAACTTAGTTAGGCTAGACGGGCGGTCGGAGATGCTCCTAGGATCAATCGGCTGGTCACATTAAGCCCTGACACCTATATGCTTGTCCCAAACCTATTACCCTTATATGGCTAACACCCAATCCTTTCTATCATATATGTGCTAGAAGGCGATGGATGAGGGTCTTATCCCAAGTATGACGTTACTATATCTAATGGCGAAGTTTCAATTATCGAGCTCTGGGGAGTGTGGAGTACCCCTTCATCGCAATAAGTCCCAGGTCCACTGTTAAGTTTTTATGTTAATGTATATGAGCAAAAATCTCGGGGGTAAATATTTTTAAAAATCGATTAAGAAAAAGAAATAAATGTAATTTTATTCTTTACTTCCTATTTTAACTAAATAGAAAAATTTAGCAATGAAAGATGGGAGTTTCCATTGTTCTATTAAAAAAAATTATTATCCCGCTCTGTTTAAAATCTTTTTGTCTGCTTTCTTATTTAGTTTCATTAGCCTTTCTAATACAATATAATATTTATTACATTAAAACTTAAATACATGCACCCGGATATGTATATATTGTTAATCATTATAATCTATTTATAATGGAGTTGTTGTGTTTTTCTGATCTGGAACCCGAAACTATATTCNCTACTCAAGTCACAATTCCCTTAGTTATTTACATCACATTCTCCATGATTTTATTTTTATCTAAACCTCAATTATTAATAAAAATTGTCTTACATTATTAATACTGTTACCTATGTCTACGTACTGATAACATGCAATTATATTTATATATACAACAAAATAGCGGTTTACAGTGTGAACGGGAAGGCTAATTTGCATATTAATATTACAAAATCGAATTTAATAAATATGTGCTTAGTATTATTGATTTCTAACTGGTTTTATTTTAATGAATATAAGCAAACATCTCTTCAATGAATCTTAAATGAAATCCATTAACAAGATAAAATAACTGTCATTTTATTCTTTACTTCCTCTTATAACTAAATACTTAAATTAGAAAAAAATACAATGAAAGACGAGAGTGATGGAAGAGTAGTTTCAGTTGTTCCATTTTTTATTATACTCCCTCTGTTTCAAATTTTTTATACTCCCTCTGTTTCAAATCTTTTATCTGTATTCTTATTTAGTTTCATTAGCCTTTCTAATTTAATACAATATTTTTATTACATAAAACTTAAATACTTGCACCCGGAGGGTGCATATATTTGCTAGTATATATAAAATATGTGTCGCATCAGATCGATTCTTTAAGCTCCGAAACCACGCTTGAAGGTGGGAATCTATCTGGAAATTGGAAATTAACATTTAACCCCGTATTATATTCAAGAGATTCCAAATTAAGAAAAATCCTAGGAAGATACGATTTGAAATAATAACATAAGAATCTTTTTACGTGTCCAATAAAGCTTATCAATAGCTAACTATTTGCATATTTTTTACTTTGTTTCTTGAAGTAATAAAGTTCAAAGCAACACTTTATGGTAACAATTTTAAATTATGTAATATCTTATTATAATGGAGATTGTGTGTTTTTCTCTCTGTAACCGAAACTATATTACTAATCGGGTCACAATTAACATAATTATTTTAATCACATTCTTCATGATTTTATTTTATTTAAACCTCAATTATTAATAAAATTGCTTCATCTTTTTATTAGTGTTGTCCATATCTACATGATATTTACGCGTACCCCACTTGTACGGGTCAGGCACAAAGTCCCTATTAACGTGGACTCTCTCGACACCTATAAAGCTTGTCCCAACCTAATACCTTATACTTGGGCTAACACACAATCCTTTTCTATCATATATGTGCTAGAAGGCGATGGATGAGGGTCTTATCCCAAGTATGACGTTACTATATCTAATGGCGAAGTTTCAATTATCGAGCTCTGGGAGTGTGGAGTACCCCTTCATCGCAATAAGTCCCAGGTCCACTGTTAAGTTTTTATGTTAATGTATATGAGCAAAAATCTCGGGGGTAAATATTTTTAAAAATCGATTAAGAAAAAGAAATAAATGTAATTTTATTCTTTACTTCCTATTTTAAATAAATAGAAAAATTTAGCAATGAAAGATGGGAGTTTCCATTGTTCTATTAAAAAAAATTATTATCCCGCTCTGTTTAAAATCTTTTTGTCTGCTTTCTTATTTAGTTTCATTAGCCTTTCTAATACAATATAATATTTTATTACATTAAAACTTAAATACATGCACCCGGATATGTATATATTTGTTAGTCATTATAATCTTATTATAATGGAGATTGTGTGTTTTTCTGTCTGTAACCGAAACTATATTCCTACTCAAGTCACAATTCCCTTAGTTATTTACATCACATTCTCCATGATTTTATTTTTATCTAAACCTCAATTATTAATAAAAATTGTCTTACATTATTAATACTGTTACCTATGTCTACGTACTGATAACATGCAATTATATTTATATATACAACAAAATAGCGGTTTACAGTGTGAACGGGAAGGCTAATTTGCATATTAATATTACAAAATCGAATTTAATAAATATGTGCTTAGTATTATTGATTTCTAACTGGTTTTATTTTAATGAATATAAGCAAACATCTCTTCAATGAATCTTAAATGAAATCCATTAACAAGATAAAATAACTGTCATTTTATTCTTTACTTCCTCTTATAACTAAATACTTAAATTAGAAAAAATAACAATGAAAGACGAGAGTGATGGAAGAGTAAGTTTCAGTTGTTCCATTTTTTATTATACTCCCTCTGTTTCAAATCTTTTATTATACTCCCTCTGTTTCAAATCTTTTTATCTGTATTCTTATTTAGTTTCATTAGCCTTTCTAATTTAATACAATATTTTATTACATAAAAACTTAAATACTTGCACCCGGAGGGTGCATATATTTGCTAGTATATATAAAATATGTGTCGCATCAGATCGATTCTTTAAAGCTCCGAAACCACGCTTGAAGGTGGGAATCTATCTGGAAATTGGAAATTAACATTTAACCCCGTATTATATTCAAGAGATTCCAAATTAAGAAAAATCCTAGGAAGATACGATTTGAAATAATAACATAAGAATCTTTTTACGTGTCCAATAAATCTTATCAATAGCTAACTATTTGCATATTTTTACTTTGTTTCTTGAAGTAATAAAGTTCAAAGCAAACACTTTATGGTAACAATTTTAAATTATGTAATATCTTATTATAATGGAGATTGTGTGTTTTTCTCTCTGTAACCGAAACTATATTACTAATCGGGTCACAATTAACATAATTATTTTAATCACATTCTTCATGATTTTATTTATATTTAAACCTCAATTATTAATAAAATTGCTTCATCTTTTTATTAGTGTTGTCCATATCTACATGATATTTACCGCGTACCCCACTTGTACGGGTCAGGCACAAAGTCCCTATTAACGTGGGACCACCCACAAGCCGAAGCTCATGGAGTGGCAGGTGAAAAATTGCGTTGATCCCGTCGGCATTCCCCCTCAAGGGGGGCGCCTCAGGCACTGGGCAATAAACCCAGCCCTGTCCCTTTAAATCGAGGGGGCAGGTGTTGCCTGGGGGGATGGCCCCCTGGGATCGACGCTGTTAATTATATCAATGGTCCAGAGGCCGAAGCCACTGTTGACCATATCTATTATTTACCGCGTACCCCACTGTACGGGTCAGGCGTCCCTATTAACGTTCGTGGAGTGGCAGGTGAAAAATTGCGTCGATCCCGTCGGCATTCCCCTCAAGGGGGGCGCCTCAGGCACTGGGCAAATAACCCAGCCCTGTCCCTTTAATCGAGGGGGCAGGTGTTGCCTGGGGGATATCGACGCTGTTAATTATATCAATGGTCCAGAGGCCGAAGCCACTGTTGACCATATCTACATACTAATAACATGCTATTGTATTTATATATACAAAAAATAGCGGTTTGCAGTGTGAACGGGAAGGCTAATTTGCATATTGATATTAAAAATGTGATTTTATTAAATATGTGCTTAGTATTATTGATTTCTAATTGTTTGGTTTATTTTAATGAATATAAGCAAAATCTCTCCAATGAATCTTAAATGAAATCCATTAACAATAAAAAATAACTGTCATTTTTATTCTTTATTTCCTAATTTAACTAAATAGTTAATAAGTAAAATTCAGCAATGAAAGACGGTAGTGATGGAAGAGTAAGTTTCATTTCTATTTTTATATTATAACCCCACTCTGTTTCAAATCTTTTTATCTGCATTCTTATTAGACTTTCTAATTAAAAACATTAAAACTTAAATACGTGCACCCGGAGGGTGCATATATTTGCTAGTATCTACAATAATTATAATATTTATCTTTATACATAATTAATTAAATATCGATTAAATAGAACAAATGGATTCTTAAAAAAGTGTTTAAAATCGGGTTTAAAATTGATTAACCATCAAGAATAAGTAAAACAAAATGTTTTCGGCAAGGGTTGACATGCCGTAAAATCCAACATTTGGTGTGTCCGCCATAGTCACTAGATCAAAAACTGATTTCCCCTTCCCCCTAGGGTTGGGCACTTTGAAGAGGATCTCGCTGATGACCGCCAGCTAAAGCGTAAACGCAACGCTCTCCTATGAAAAGGGATGGAGCACTCTATGACGGTCTTTACTTACATGCATACAGATGTGTGTATTAAAACAGTTAAAATCCCCTTCACATTCTGTGGGTGATGATAGCCGAAAGGGTAAGCTGTCCGACTGCTGTTGAAACGATCGAATTTCTAACCCGGCTGTAGGTAGCTCACAACATGTCTAGCCACACTGAAGAGACTTGATAAGACGAAACACGTGTCTGTGGATGACTATATATATATATATATATACAAATAATGGAGATTAGCTTCCGGTTTTTGTCTGTAACAAAAACTACGTAACTGCTTATGTCACATTACCCAAAATCGTCATAACAGAATAAATACACTCAAAATTTGAACATGCAACATTAGACAGTCCTCATTGTTTTTTAAAACAAGTTTTAATAAATACATGACTGGTATTATACAGGGTGTTCCAAAAGAAACAGTGCACTGAACATTTTCATAGGTATACATAAAGAAACAGTGCACTGAACACAAGAAAGGATATTTATAGTTGAAAATGTTTTAAGATTTTAAATATTATATTTAGATAATTTTATCAAATTTTAGATATTTATATTAGTTCAGGACCCTTGAAATGGTGCTTACCTTACAAGAAAGGATATTTACCGAGATGGTGGCAAATACACAAAAGAAGTGCAAGAGTCATTTCAAGAAAAATTTGGTGCAGAACGTTTGCCGCATCGATTGTGTTTCCTTTGTGCAATAAGTTGTTCAAGACAAACCAAAAGTGGCCGCCCAAAAGTACAGAACAGTCTTACAGAATGTTACAACAAACTGCTCTTGAGGCGCTCAAAAACTCACTTAAAATAAATAGTTTTTGTTTCTTTGGGTTACATATTCCTCTGCACTGTTTCTTTTGGAACACCCTGTATATCTATATATAGTTTGTTTTATTTTAATACATATTTAAAGTTTACATTTCAAATTGTTTTATTTTTTAATCCTTACTTACTTAGGGTACAAACTCGCTGACATTGAATTTTTTACATCCTCAGGCAATATGCTTCAAAAATCTATTTTTACATCGCCCGGAGGGTGTTTTTTTGTTGTATTAGTGTATATATATATATATATATATATATATATATATATATATATCTTATTATAATGGAGATTGTGTGTTTTTCTGTCTGTAACCGAAACTATATTACTACTCAAGTCACAATTCCCTTAGTTATTTCCGTCACATTCTCCATGATTCTATTTAAACCTCAATTAATAATAAAACTGTTTGACATTATTAATACTGTTGGCCTTATCTAAATACTAATAACATGCAATTGTATTTATATATACAACAAAATACCAGTTTTCAGTGTAAACGTATAGCTAATTTGCATATTGATATTTAAAAAAATGATTTTAATAAAAATGTGCTTGGTATTATTGATTTCTAATTGTTTGGTTTTATCTTAATGAATATGAGTAAAAATCTCTTCAATAAATCCTAAAAGAAATTCATTAACAAGAAGAAATAACTGTAATTTTATTCTTTACTTCCTATTTTAACTAAATAGTTAAATTAGGAAAATTTAGCATTGAAAAACGGAAGTGATGAAAGAGTAAGTTTCAGTTGTTCTATTTTACGATTATACCCCCTCCGTTTCAAATCTTTTTATCTGAATTCTTAATTAGTTTCATTAGCCTTTCTGATTTAATCTAATATTTTATTACATTTAAACTTAAATACTTGCACCCGGAGGGTGCATATATTTGCTAGTATATATATATATATATATATATATATATATATAATTTTTTGTTGTTATTACTATACAAGTCACAATTCCCTTTGTTATTTACATCACATTCTCCATGATTTTATTTTTTATTTAAACCTCAATTATTAATAAAATTGTTTTACATTATTAATTGTTGACCATATCTACATACTAATAACATACAATTGTATTTATATAAACAACAAAATAGTGGTTTACAGTATGAATGGGAAGGCTAATTTGCATATTGATATTTGAAATTTGATCTTAATAAATATATGCTTCGTATTATTGATTTCTAATTGTTTGGTTTTATCTTATTGAATATGAGCAAAAATCTCGGGGATAAATCTTAAAAAGAAATCCCTTAACAAGAAGAATTAACTAATATTATTCTTTACTTCCTATTTTCACTAAATAGTTAAATTAGGAAAATTTACCAATGAAAGACTGGAGTAATGGAAAATGATGGAAGAGTTAGCTTCAAAGTTGTTCTATTTTTCAATCATACACCCTCTGTTCCAAATCTTTTTATCTACATTCTTATTTAGTTTAATTAGCCTTTCTAATTTAATATATATTTTATTATATTAAAACTTAAATACTTGCATCCGGAGGGTGCATATATTTGCTAGTATATGATAAAAAATGTTTGGACAATCATATAGGTGCTATGGCTTAACGTGACCAATCGCTTGATCGGAGGGGACCTCTCCGACCGTCAGTATAGCCTAAGTAAGGTCCAATATTACGCTATAAATAAAACATTACAGAATTATAGTGAACAGTTAAAGGACATTGAAACATCTTTTCTTCCCCCCCCCCTGTAAAGATATCCACAACAGTTATTGAATTTTATTGAAATTCTATTAGCCAGCTCTATTCCTGAATATTAGCTTAACATGTGTGTAAAGTGTCATGAACGGATCAATGGTGTAGGTGGAAACTGGTTATACACAAAATTCAGAGGAGCAATTTCAGGAGGTCTTGTTCAATATAATGTTTAGGACGGATAGGTTCCAGGTTCTTTCTTTTTTTTTAGGGGGGGGGGTCAACAAAGGAAAAAAAAAAAGTAAGTGACTGGAACTTCCTCTTTATTTCAGAAGCTTGCCTTTCGAGAGGACGCCATCATTATTATTATTATTATTTTTTTTAAATGAACTATTTTGAAACAGCCTTTTCTCAGATTTGAACTCGGGTCGCCTTGTCGACAGTATCCGTTACACCACGAGCGCCACTATATCAATGTTTTAGTATTCTTTGGCTTCGATTTTTAAGTGTCCACGCCATAAATCACTTTCTCAAGTATTTCTCTAGGCATCAAATGGTAGAAATACAGTGGCATCTTGACTTACGAGCTTTGAGTTACGAGCTTCCGCTGTCGACCGTTTTGCTTTTACATTGCGAGCTATAAATCTGACATAGGAGCGAGCTTCAGATATATTTATGTTGATAAGTTCACTACACCAAAGAAAAATGTATAAATAACTAGAAGCAGCTACCCGGCGTCGCCTGGGTAGAGAGAGATTTTTTAATTTAGTCCCGTAGATCTATTATTACTGAATCGTGAGTTAAATCCTCGTGGTATGCCCCATTTAAATCTCTATGTAAAAAAAAAAAAAAAAAAAAAAAAAATAGACCTTGTATTGATCCAGTTACTCTGAAAAGATATGTTAATGTCTACTATCTAAAATATTAAATGAAAAAAAAAAATCCATGCAGTTATCATTTAATTTTTTTTTTTTTTTTAATCGTCTTCACGAATTTAAATCAAATCTATTATTTTTAGTCAAAAAACCAAGCACTGGTGATATTTAATATATATATATATATTATATATATATATATATATATATATATATATATATATATATATATATATATTCCTTGTTTTATTTTCGAAGTTTTCCTCCGGACACACATATACACACAACTGGCCTTTATATATATGTGTAAAAAAAAAAAAAAAACAGCACTTAAAATTGTAATTAAGTATTTATAAAAATACAGTGATTTTGTTTTATTGAAAAAATTAAAATAAAAAAATTGAGAATTAAAAAAAAAAAAATAAAAAATAAAACATTTTTTAAAAAAGTGTTTTTTTTTTCTGGTGCGTAGGGAAACGGGAACGGATTAATGGCCCCATGTGTACAGGTTAGCACAAGGCCCTATTGATGTGGGACCACACACGAACTGAAACTCATGGGTGGCGGGTGCAAAAATGGGTTGATCCTGTCGACATTCCCCCCCCCTCAAAAGGGGCGCCTAGGTTAACCTGTAAAAAAATTCATTTAATCAGTTGCATATGGCATCTACTTGTTTTCTATTGGGGGGGGGGGGCGGCCATTCATTCAGAATAGTAGAAGCAGATGTAGGAAATTTTAAAATTACATGTAGTGTGGATTTAAAAAAAAAAAAAAAAAAAAAAAAAATAGATGAGAACTATAAGTATATATAAAAAAAAAAAGAAAAAAAGTCGGGGCGGTCTTATGTCGGTATCAGCCAATCAGCGAGGGAGTCTATCCCCTTTTCACTAGCGCTAGACAAAGGAGATTGTTTTTGCGTCTGAGGTGGAGCGCGACACCTACCATCATCTCATTTACCGCACAGATCCCTGTGCTACTCATACGCTGAGTTGGCGAGGGAGTTCCTTAAACTCAGGAGGCTGCGTTTAATTAGGTGTGTATGACGTCTACTCGTTTTCTGTTTGGGGACCATTCATTCATAATAGTACAGGTAGAGGTGGTGGAGAATTTAAGAATTAATGTTTTAAATTACGTTTAATATAAAGAAAAATTCCAAGTTTATGTGTTATAAAAAAAGAAAAAATTCTTACGTAAAACCTAAGTTTTTGCATTTAAAAGTAAATTCCCGTAAATTCTTCATCTTTGTTGACATAGTTATCGCATCTTGACGTGTGCACTATTTTTTTTTGTATGGAGGATCGTATGTATAATAATTTCTTTTCTGAAGCAGAAACAAATTACTAATTTAGCATTTCCTTGATGTCTCACGATTTAACTTATTGACCTCAATGACCCAGCACAACAACAACAAGTTTTCTCAAAAACCCAAAGTGGATATTATTTCTGTTAGATCCATCAATTAATAAGAATGACGACAATTTGTAATTCAAACATTTTCAATTTTAAAAAATTGAAACCGAAATATGTTGTCATTTTTAGCTAGATATTTTTTATACAATATTTTCTTTGATTAATATATACGATAATAAAAAAAAATAAAAAAAATAAAAAAAAAAAAGATGAGACATACATATACATATATACTAACTCCACACGTGTAGGATGTGACAAAAGGTCAATTTCTTAAGCGGAATTTAACACGTTTTCATTCAGAATTTTCCTTCTCCCAGACGGGTTGCCCAATCAAAGTTAAAGAGCCTAGTTGGCTCTACTATCTATCCATTCTTTGGAGGGAGAATACATGGATTCATACCTTTCCTAGTGGTATTAACACTATGTGAAATGCAAACAGCCTCGTTCATGTTTGGTTTGTTTTACGCATATCAACCCCGGGTCATTTAATGCCGACAAAGTTGTGAAATAAATTCATTCTTAATGCATAATACAATTTTGTTTATCAACTCATGTTTTTCTATTTAACCCATAGATGGGACCCTAACAGGTACTACCACTCCGGGTCAGAGGGGACCAGGGAGCAATGGTGATGAAGGGGGTGCTCCACATTCCCCAAACCTGGAACCTCACCATCAGATAGAGTTTAACGTCATTCCCAGGACATGTAGACCCGCAGCCACCGCCTTCTAGCACCTATATGATAAAAAGGGGTTGCGGCTTGCCATAAGGGCAATAGGGTTGGGAAAATCATAGGTGCTAGGGATTGACGTGACCAGCCGATTAATCGGAGGGGGCCTCTCTGACCGCCCGTCTAGACCAAGATAGGACCAAAGTGGAGTATTGCAAGTCATGAACTACTCATCTATCAGGGTTCTAACCTTAAGCATCACGGGTCGCCACTCACGGCCAACAGGTAGCCCCATTGGGGGGGAGTCTTACCCCTCTGCAGAGGTGCAGTCGGTGCATTCTTTGAACAGATGGACGAGTCCATGACCTCAGCTAACCACGCGGGAAATATACAAGCGTGTTAACTGTAGATTTCCTTGTTTAACCTGTGTGACCTTCATTTAATTAAGTGCATATGCCGTCTACCGCTTTTCTGTTTGTGAGGGACCATTCATTCATAGTAGTACAAGTAGGTGAAAAATTTAAGAATTCCATGTAATGTGGATTTGAGAAAAAATAGTTGGGGGGGGGGGTTATAAATAAGTTAGCCGAGTGGCCGGTTGTCAGTATCAGCCAAACAGCGAGGGAGTCTATCTCCTTTACGCACAGATTGGATTACCCAATCTGCTACTCATACGTAGAATTGACAGGGACAGCTATCGAACCAAGAACCTTGCGATTCCTAAGCGGGTGCTTCAATAAATTATATGCATATGCCGTCTACTTTTTTCTGTTGAGAGGGGACCATTGATTTACAATAGTACAGGTAGAAATGGAAAGATTCAAAATTCCTTATAAAGTGGATTTAAGAAAAAAAATTGGATGGGAACTATACAAAGATGATACGTCCTGTTATGAACAGATGCTATAACAGGTAGTTGGGATTTGTGCTATATATACCCACTAGCTTTTGGCGGTAAAAAAAAAAGTTCTTTCTGGCAATTGTGACACGTGGGTCCTTTTTTTAAAGATAGGGTAACACAAGTGGGTTAGGGATCATATAGACGTTGGCATAAGTATTAACCCCGAACCCCCCCCAATTTATATAAGTAAATGCGTATTAGAGACGGGGACAATGACTTCTGAATGCGTTATTTACAGGGCGTTCTACAAAATACTGAATAAATAAATAAATGTTATGGTCGATTGGATTTTACGACATATCAAACCTTGTTGGGTTATTTTATGCCGAAGACTTTTTTTGTTTTAGTTATTTTTGTTTGGTAATCAAACATTTTAAAAAGTCATTGAACATTTTTTAACTCACTTTTATCTACTGATACCCATTTATGGGAACCTAACAAATATTACCACTCATGATCTGAGTGGAACTGGGAGTAATGGCAATGAAGGGGTACTCCACACTCCCCAGAGCTCCAGAATTGGAACCTCACCACTAGCTGTAGTTTAACGTCCTACCCAGGACACGAGGACCTTCAATTATCTTTTAGCATATGTTATAAAAGGGTGAGGAGTATTTGCCATGAAGCAATATTGGTGGGATTATTATATAAGGTGTTCGGACTTTACGTGACCAGCTGATTGATCGTCGAAGGCCCCTCCGACCACCCATCACGATTCAGGTATAAGCATCACGGGTTGCCACCCACGGCCAATAGTTGGTCCCATGGGATCTTACCCCTCGGCAAAGATGCAGTCGACGTATTCTTCAACCCAAGTTGAAAAGATTTAGAGATTCGTTTCATTACGTCTAGAGAAATGGCCAACTTCTGATTTAGGTAGGAAAATTTAAACGGAAAGATTTTTGGTGGTACCCAATGACGGTTTAACTACAGTCTATGAATTAACATTTTGCGAATTGGGTTACGGTTTTAGGGGATTAAGGTGGTTTTTAATTACGTATAGCTTTAAAATATAAACAAAAAAAAATTACTATACATTTAAATGTTGAAAAATATTTTAAAAACTCAGTTTAATTGAAATTATACATTACAATACTTAACCATTGAAATTAATTATTGAATCTATTGAGACAGTTTGTGTTAGTATTGTAATGTACAATTTCAATTAAACTTAGTTTAAAAAATATTTTTCAACATTAAATGCATAGTAATTTGGGTTTGTTTATTTTTCTTAAGCAATACGTAATTAAAAACAACCTTAATCCCTAAAAACCGTAACCCAATTCGCAAAATGTTAAATCATAGACTGTAGTTAAACTGTCATTGGGTACCACAAAAAAAAAAAAAAAAAAAAAAAAAAAAAAAAAACTGTCGTTTTTAATTTTCCGACCTAAATCAGAAGTCAACCAGAGAAATATTTGTAGATATTTAAAAAAGATTATATCGTTTGTAATTAAATTTGTAAAGTTAGCGTTGTCGGTGGGGGTGGGACCATTCATTCACAATAGTGCAGGTAGATGTGGAATATTCACGAATTCCATATAATGTTGATTTGATAAAAAAAAAGATGGCGATTATAATGTACGAGTAAAGTTAGCGGAGTGACCTATTGTCTGTATCAGCCAGACAGCGAGGGAGTCTATACCCTTTTCGCTAGCACTGAACCATAGAAATTGTTTTTGCAGAGGTGGAGCGCCATACTTACTGATGCATCGGGTTGGTGGGGACTTGTATCAAATGCACAACCTTGCGATTCCTAGGCATGCGCTCTACCGACCGAGCTAAAAAGCAGCCATAATTTAATGTGATTAATGGTTATTTCCTAGTTGAGTAACATATATTACAGGGGTGACCCAGAAAAATCGGAACCCAAATTATTTATTTTCCAATAAACTAACCGTACCCCCCCCACTAGTTGAGTAACATTACAGGGTGACCCAGAAAAAAAAAAAAAAAAAAAAAAAATAATTTATTTTCCCCATTAAACTAATCCTAACCTACCCGCCTTGTTGAGTAACATAAGGTGACCCAGAAAAATCAGAACCCAAATTATTTTCCCAATAAACTACCCGTAGCTGAGTAACATTACAGGGAGACCCAGAAAAAAAAAAAAAAAAAAAAAAAAAAAAAAAAAAAAAGCCCAAATTATTTCCCCATTAAATAACCCTATCCCCTAGTTAAAATTACCAGTTTTATTACAAACTTCGCGGTTTGTTTTTTCTGGGTCACCTGTAATATGTTACTGAACTAGGAAATAACCCGATTAATTCTATTTAAGTTGCTTTAAATTTTGATAGCATGTAAAAACTCAAAAATTCTTTTCTCGGGAGTTATAAAAATAAAAGAAATCTCGCGTTTTTTTTTTTTTTTTTTTTTTTTTTTTTTTTTTTTAAACGCGTTTATAAGTGCATACTCATTAATCGCTCAAATGTTATTTACCGTGTGAAGTAGATTAGTTGTGTCTTTGAAAATCGGCATTCGACATTTTAAGATCGAAGGCAAAAAAAACCCCACGAAAGATGGCGCTCAAGTCTAAATGCGTAACTTAAGAACATCGTCAAGCATACCATCTAAGGGCCCCTTAGTCGACGGATCGTCTTCTGAGCTCACCGCATCTCTCCGGCACATCAGCTGAGTTACCGAATGTGCGAATTTTAAACCAAATACATAGTCATCATCTATACAATCGGGGTGGAGTCCGTGTTCTTGAAACACGGTCAAAATCTCCGGTAACTCCCCCACGGGCGTAAACTTAAAAGCATACAGCATTGGGGTGTTATAGATATAGTCCTTGGCTTGAAGATCGGCACCCGCTTCTGCTAGGAGCCGCAGGAGCTGTGCAGAGGCCCACGCTTGCGTATCCAGATACGAGACTGCACGATGCAGTAGAGACTGGTGGTTCACAATGCGCGGGTCCACCGCGACAAGTCTTTTGACCACTTCGAGAAATTGGCGACGGTTCGCCTGTCGGAGATCCATTGCCGAAATGACGGCAGTCATGTACAGGAAAAGATCTAGGGTGCTTGCGTAGTCGGTGTGCTTAAAGTTAGGCATTTGAGTAACCCTTTCCTTGATCGAAAGCCACATCGTTTCAGTCGTCTGCGCAATAAGTTTAAAAAGAACAAATCCGCCATTTTTAAAAGGTTTCTCCTCACTAACGTCTTCGGTAAGCTTCTCAAACAGCAACTTGATCGTTAGAACAGAAGAGGTCACTAAGCTGGCCGATGTGGATTTACAGTGTTGGAAGATATAGTTGACCAGCTTCCGAGTTTTAACTATGTTGCCGGTATGTTTGGCGGCCATTGCAGCCTTCAGGATAATATCCAGATAAGTGCCATTGTTTCTTCCGAGAACTCTTTCAATAACTAAAACAGATTGAAAAGCTAATTGCAAAGGTTTGTCCTGGAAGCTGTCCAATTCAGCATCCGTGGTAAACTCTTTTGTGTTATCAAGAACAGCCTGTGGGGGATAAGGGCTAGATTTAACGTATCTATCACCCCTCAATTCCAAAGCCTCACTCCAGTAGTCTATAACTGGCTGGGCTGCAAAAACATTACAGGCACCCAGGACTTCGTAGGCCTCGATTTTCTCTACTTCTGAATATGCGTAAGGACGACGACTTAAGTATTTAATGGAAGCGACGTTCAAATTTATACTCGCCACCATTAACGGAGTCATGCCCTCTTTGTTCTGGATCCGGATATCAGCGCCACCGTCAACTAATCGTATCAAGCTTTGCCATTTCCTCTCAGAAGCGGCGACATGTACAGCCGTATTGCCATCTTCGTCTTGATAATTAAGATTTACATTTGTAGTGAGCAGAAAGCGGCAGGCACTGGGGTACTGGATCGAAACCCTCAACGGGCTAAGCCCAGACGAAGTAGCGACATTTACATCGGCCCCTAGTTCTACGAGGAGCTCAATGAAGTGGTCATCTCCGGTGAGGACGGCCATAATCAGAGGCGTCATGGAGCCGTAAATGGCATCATTGATATCAAACAGGCTCCTCGCGATCAGTTCTGTTAATCGGCAGCTGAAGATGTCCATGGCAACGATTAGAGGATGGCGAACAACTTTCCATTGGTCGCACATTTCGCGATGACCTTGACGGCGTGAAACTCTCAGTAGGTACTTGGCCACTTCGAACCTCTCCAGTTTCACGGCCAAATACAGAAGGGTGTAGCCGTCACTTGCATAGTTGAGGATTTTCGTGCAGTTGTCCGGGTGAATCCTCTCGAAGATCTGCACGAGGTCACCCACGGAATTTTTATGGATTAGGACGAATATGTGATCCACGAGACTCTTACAAAACGAATCGAGAACAACCTTGACGTAGGGGGCTGAAAAAAAAAAAATAAATAAAAAAATAAAAGAATAGAATACAGTTGACACAAAAAATTAAGAATTAAGTAAAGGGTGATCCGAAAGTTTTATATATCTTAAAGAATATTGTGTTTTTCTGTGACCGAAGCTATATTACTACTTAACTCAGTTTCCTTATCAATTCGCCATTATCAATAGTTTAGAAAAACGGATTAAAAAAAAAAAAAAAAAAATAAATAAATAAATAAATAAATAAAAAAATAAAAGTTTCATTAATATATCACTTAAAATTGGTTTAATTCCCGACTTTTTTTTTTTTTTACTTTCGGAGGGTGACATGGTTGAATTTACGTCCGTTACGTTAGTTTTAACCCCTTGTGAGGCCAGGAAGCAAAGTAAAAAAAAAAAAAAAAAAAAAAGTTCTAATATGTATATATAACAGTTTTGTCCTGGTTTTGCTTTATTTTTTTCCCAATGTTTCGGGTCAGCTTCACCCTTTGTCAAGGAAGTTTTGATAATGGAATTTAAAAAACTGGAAAAAAAAATAAAATAAAAATAAAGTTTCATTAATATATCACTTAAAATGTCATTAAACTTGGTTAATTCCCTGATTTTTTTTCCTTTGAGGGGTGACATGGTGGAATTTACGTCCGTTAAGTTAGATTTAACCCCTTTGTGAGGTCAGGAAGCACAAGAATTTTTTTTTTTTAAAGTGAAAAAAAAAAAAAAAAAATAGAGTTTTAATATATATAACAGTTTTATCCTGGTTTCGCTTTATTTATTTTTTTTTCCAATGTTTGGGTCAGCTTCACCCTTTGTCAAGGAAGGGATTGATAACGGAATGTTATAATATATATAATACAGTAAAATAGGCGAAGGGGCCAAGAAGTGTATCAGTTTTTAATTGCGCCAGACCATGGCTATTGTGTATGCTTTAGAGGTGGAGCGTCACACCTATCAGCTCACTATTTCAGACAGGTAAAAATTGTGCTAACATACATCTAGTTGGCCAAGGCGGGATCGAACCCGGAATCACAAGGACACATCTGGGCAAATTGTCTATAAAGCGCAAAGTTGAAAGGCCAGTATTATCATCGACTCCCAGCATTACCGTACAGACCCAAGCTGTGATAATCACACGCCGATTTAAAGGCAGGTGTGAAAAGAGGATAGACTCCCTCGCTCATTAACTGACGAGAAAAAGTAAGTTTTTAGATGAAATAACTGGTGCATTATATATTATTCATTAATATAACAACACCGGTAGATCACATTGGATTAGAAACCCTTCGGTAGATCACATATTGAAAGAGCACCGAAAAATATTTCAAATTAAACATCTTTAATTCAACTTTGGAAAGTTACTTGAATTAACTTTGAATAAGGAGCCTTTCTGATTAAAATTGGTAATACTTTTAAAGATATTTTAATCTGTTCCCATAATTTTATTGCTATTTTACAGACCAAATTCATTTTTAACCAAGTGATAGAATTGACATGACTGTTCTTTTGCACTGCAGGCTGCCAGAAAAGAACAAGAAGCTGAAGATAAGTATTATAATCTCAATTATACCTAGGGAAATAATCACTGACCTAATTATCCACCACCCCCTTATCGACTCCACTCTTTATCATACGCACCATACAAACTTAATTATCCCCCCTCCCTCCCTCTCCTGATTTTTGTATTTTCTTTCGGAGGGTGACATACGATGGTGCAATTTAGGTGTTGAGTTTGGATTTAACCCACAAAATTTTACATGTGCGCAAAGTTGAAAGGCAAGTATTATCATCGACTCCCAACATTACCGTACAGATCCAAGCTGTGATAATTACACGCTGAATTGAAGGCAGGTGTTGAAAGAGGATAGACTCCTTCGATCTCCGAAGAGAGAAAAAACGGGCCACTTCAAGTTTGCTAAAAAAAAAAAAAAAAAAAAAAAAAACTTGGGATAGGGGTCAGTAAAATCTGAAAATGTCTGAGAACCACTGTCCTAACAGAATGTTTGATTTACATCTAGGAATTATTTCAAGTCTGACAAAATGAGGTTAAAAAGGAAATTTGAGCACCTCAGTAGGTTAAGTCCGGATTAGAAGTATTAAATAACCGGTTCACAATGAGATATGACTGATATATTTTTGTTTTTTTACTAATATTCTCATTTTGTTGAAGTATATATTTAATATAAAAACTTATATTTAATGAGAATATATTTTTATGTAAAATACAACAAATGTTAATAATTTTGATGGGTATTATCCTACATCTTTTTAATTCTAGTTTCTCTTTATTGCAATTTCTTTGGGCCATCATTTCTCCAACAATGAGACACAATGTGCATTAAAATAAAGAATAAGGCCAATAAGAGACACAATGTGCATTAAAATAAAGAATAGGCCAATAAGAGACTTGAAATCACCTCCCCTGCTAAAGAAAAAAAAATGTTAGAGAAAAATATTAAAAATATAAAACTTACTTCCAGCCATAATGATGTGGTGTTCAATACGCAATTCTAAAAAGATAATCAAAGATTAAAAATACTAGTTGTACCAGTATAAAAATATTCACGAAAACAAAATTAAACTTTGAACAGCGTAAACTGTTCAGTATAAAAGTCGATAACACCGAAAAAGAATAGAAAGATGAAGTCAGCAAAAACAGTTCCGGTTCGGCTCGCGGATAAAATTTTAAAAAATTACCAAAAATATTTTCCTTATATACAATTAGGCGAAACCAAATTACTAAATGAAAAGGTGACAGTAAAACAGTGGTCTTTATAGTGCTATAGGACACGGGTTCAATCCTTAGTAGTGGCTGTAGTGTTTTGTATACAGATTTTATACATAAACGATCTTACGGCATGTTAACCCTTGCGTTATTTTATTACACAAGAGATATAATTTTATTCATTGTTGGTTTGGTTTGTTTTGTTTTACGGCATATAAACCGCGGTGGGTTATTTAATCTCGACAAAATTGTGAAATAAATTCATTCTTAATGCCTAATACAATGTTGTTTATCAACTCATGTTTTTCTATTTAACCCATAGATGGGAGCCTAACAGGTACTACCACTCTGGGTCAGAGTGGACCAGGGAGCAATGGTGATGAAGGGGTGCTCCACATTCCCCAAACCTCCAAAACTGGAACCTCACCATCAGATAGAGTTTAACGTCATTCCCAGGACATGTAGACCCTCAGTCACCGCCTTCTAGCATCCATATGATAAAAAGGGGTTGGGGCTTGCCATAAAGGCAATAGGGTTGAGACAATCATATAGGTGCTAGGGCTTGACGTGACCAGCCGATTGATCTGAGGGGGCCTCTCCGACCGCCCGTCTAGTCCAAGATAGGGCCAAAGTGGAGTATTGCAAATCATGGACTGCTCATCCACCTGGGTTCTATCCTTAAGCATCACAGGTCGCCACCCACGGCCAACAGGTGGCTCCATTAGGGGAGTATTACCCCTCTGCAGAAACAATGAAAAAAAGTTAGTGTCAGGGCCTGTCTGTCCCCTTGATTTAAAAGGGCCTGGTTGGGTTTATTGCCCAGTGCCTGAGGCACCCCCTTGAGGGAGAATGCCGACGGGATCGACGCAATTTTTATGCACCCACGATAAAACGAGACTGTGTGTCCAACCCATACAAGTGGGGTATGAGGTAAATATCTACCAAGAATACAATGTGCTCGCTTGGTTACCTTATTTCAGGAATGAAGCTACCTTTTTTAGAGGTACCAGATAATTTTTACAATATAACTATTTTTCCTTAACTTAATATAACTATTTTTCACCCCCTTACTTTTTCGGCATATATGTTCAGTATATTTGATTACACCTCTTTGTAATATTACCAAGTACGCTTGGTCACCGCATTTCAGGAATGAAGCCACCTCCTTTAGAGGTACCAAATACTTTTTATGGTTATTTCCTAGTTGAGTAACATGATATTACATGTTCACCCAGAAAAATACAGAACCCAAATTATTTATTTATTTTCCCATTAAACTAACCCTAAACCTTAACCCTAGCCCTAACCCTAAACCCTAACCCTAACCCTAACCCCCCTTGTTGAGTAACATGATATTACAGGGTGACCCAGAAAAAACAGAACCCACACATTTTGTAACAAAACTGTTAATTTTAACTAGGGGGGTTAGGGTTTAGGATTAGGGTTAGAGTTTAGGGTTAGTTTAATGGGAAAATAAATAAATAATTTGGGTTCTGTTTTTCCTGGGTCACCCTGTAATATCATGTTATTCAACTAGGAAATAACCATAATTTGGGTTCTGTTTTTTCTGGGTCACCCTGTAATATCATGTTATTAAACTAGGGGGTTATGGTTGGGTGTTTAGGGTTAGGGTTTAAGGTTATGGTTAGGGTTAGGGTTTAGGGTTAGTTTCATGGGAAAATAAATAATTTGGGTTCTGTTTTTTCTGGGTCACCCAGTAATTTCATGTTACTCAACTAGGGGGTTTACGGTTAGGGTTAGAGTTAGGGTTAGTTTAATGGGAAAATGAATAGATAATTTGGGTTCTGTTTTTTCTAAGTCACCCTGTAATATGTTACTCAAGTTGGGGAGTTAGGGTTAGGGTTGGGAGTTTAGGGTTAGTTTAATGGGAAAATAAATAATCTGGGTTGTATTTTTTCTAAGTCACCCTGTAATATCATGTTACTCAACTAGGAAATAACCCTATTTCCAATATAACTATTTTTCCTAAAGGGAACACCCCCACTTACACACACACACTTTTTCGGCATACATGTTCAGTACCTAAATTGTTTACTACACTCCACGGAGTTGCACTTTAAATTGAACACTTTGTATGATAAAGGGCGGCTGAGGGCGTTCGCAAGAACCTTGTGGTTTCTATATCAGAAAAATAATAAAAAGACTAGCAGAACCTGTTCATTAGGGTAGGTCGTTTTTTCACTTTAAAAAAAATATCAAATCGTCCAGAGACGCGAAAGCTGGAATAATTAAACTATCATCCTGTGGCATATAAACACTGAGCATATACCACAGTATGATAATTTAATTATTACAACATTTGATATGTTTACTTAAGAGCTATTGCTAATTATTTCAATATGTAAAAAGCATAATAATCTTGACTAGCAGGACCTGTGGATATACCACAGTATGATAATTTAATTATTACAACATTTGATATGTTTACTTAAGAGCTATTGTATTATTTCAATATGTAAAAAGCATAATAATCTTGACTAGCAAGATCTATGGATATACCACAGTATGATAATTTAATTATTACACCGTTTGATATGTTTACTTAAGAGCTATTACCAAATAGTTCAATATGTAAAAAGCATAATAATCTTTATTAGCAGGGCCTATGGATATACCACAGTATGCTAATTTAATTATTACAACGTTTGATATGTTATCTTAAGAGCTATTGCTAAATAGTTCAATATGTAAAAAGCATAATAATCTTGACTAGCAGGACCTGTGGATATACCACAGTATGATAATTTAATTATTACAACATTTGATATGTTTACTTAAGAGCTATTACCAAAAAGTTCAATATGTAAAAAGCATAATAATCTTTATTATTAGGACCTGTGGATATACCACAGTATGATAATTTAATTATTACAATGTTTGATGTGTTTACTTAAGAGCTATTACTAAATAGTTCAATATATATATAAAAAAGTATAGTATTATTTGGATTATTCGGACTATTGTCCTCATCTTCATTGTTATCTGTACAGCGTTTCGACCGATGTGCCCTCCGGTCTTCATCAGGTAATTCTTGTCGGAATCGGGAACCTTCTTGAACTCGGAAACGTTCTTTTCGAACTCGGGAACCTTCTTGTATTCGGGAGCAATCACGGTACTCAATCCCCGGGTGTATATTCCGATAACCATAGTTGAGGTACAGGTGTTAAGCTGTGTTAATTATTATTCTATTATTTTCGTTCTTTTCAATATGTTTTTTTTAAACAAATTAGCGTTGTCAATTCCGCGCACTCAACCCCTCTTTCGATCTTCCCCTTACTATTTTTCTTTCTTATTATATGTTTTTCTTTGTAACATGTCCTTGTTCTTCCTTTTCTTTATTTATAATAAAAACTGAATGGTACGACACTCATGGGAAATAAGAATTCGATGGTTAAGTAAGACCAGTTAATCAGGATTTACATTTCATCTTGGACCATTTGGACAGTCTCATTTTTAAGCAGAGGGGATTTCAAGATGATAACGGTCATACAATTAAGGAACACGAGACTAGCAGGCCTGTTGATATACCACAGTATGATAATTTAATTCTGACAACGTTTGATATGTTTACTTAAGAGCTATTGCTAAATGGTTCAATATGTAAAAAGTATAATGATCTTGGTTTAACTCTCACTCTCCTAATGTTTTTTTTTTCTTTCCTTCCTTCTTTTCATCTTTTCGTTATGTTCGATTGAAACAAATTAGCGTTATCGCTTCCGCACGTTCATCCCCTCTCTTTATCTTTCTCCTACTCTCTTTCTTTCTTCCTTTTTTATGATATTTTTAATACTATTAGTATTTTTTTTTAAAAAGAGAAAAGAAAATTAAAAAGAAAAAGTAAATTATGGAATTATATATTGTTTCTGTCTATAAATCTATCAAACAAATTGGTGACGAACGAGATAAAGACAATACGTTGGCCGAAAACAATTTACCACAAGGAAACGTAGACCCGAAAACACGGAAATATATTTAACATTTATTTTTATAGGTATGTGTTGCATACCCTTCTTCTTTACTGGCACTAAATAATATAATGATGTATATCTCTTTCTTACTTCTTACTTCTGGTCGTATTTTCTTCTGGCCGGCTTTGCTATTCTGATCGTCTTTGGTATTTCTATCATCTATCTTGACTTGGTCTGGAATCTTCTAAGGTCTGGACTTTCTTGGGGACTTCGGGTCTGGTTTTCTGTTAGGGATTTCTCTCTATCAGAAGCCTTGTGTCATTGTTAGTTTTTAGATAATAAACACAAGATTTCGATTTACTTTTGATCTTATTTTATTGTTAAATCCCCAACCCAGACATCTGCGCAGATCGACTTACATCCCATCGGGCTCGGCTCCTACCTGCTAACTGACTGAGACTTACTTACTATCCTTAAACCGGAAGACAGGGTCTTCTATGCCTTACAGTTCTCACGATTTATCCCCGGAAGGCAAGGTGAGAGTGAGGTCAAGCGCCGTCACTCACTCTCAAGGCCATCAGCTGCACTAATCGCCATTATGTTTCTATACTACCTTATATAAGTATTAGGGATCTAATAATTATGTAACATATGTACTATGTCGACGGTGATAGATGGTATATTGTCAATTTGGATTCTAGTTTTGTTTGATTAGTTTCCTCTTAGTAAAATTAAATTACCTTTTCTGTCTTACATATTGAAAGTACTAAATTAACGAAACAATTTCTAAGCCAAATGTTGTGAAAACAAGGATCTATTCGGTGCATTTTAGCAGACGATCTTTAATGCTATTTCCTCAAACAATGGTGCAAGTAAGAGATCTCATTTTTGGTATTGGTATTCATTATACCAACACACAACTTTTGCTGTTTGAGAGGATTTGATATTTTTTTTTTAAAGTGAAAAATCGAACTACCCTACTGCTTAGCCATCAGAATTCTGGGTACCATTATAGTGTGTGGCCTATCGTAAAAAGCATATCATAGTTTCTTCTTAGTAAAATAAAATTTGAATATTGAAATTACTAAATTATCTAAAAAAAATTCAAAGCCAAATGTTGATTTTGGTTTGGTTTGTTTTGTTTTACGGCATATCAACCTCGGTGGGTTATTTAATGCCGACAAAGTTGTGAAATAAATTCATTCTTAATGCATAATACAATTTTGTATATCAACTCATGTTTTTCCATTCAACCCATAGATGGGACCCTAACAGGTACTACCACTCCGGGTCAGAGTGGACCGGGGAGCAATGGTGATGAAGGGGTCCTCCCCGTTCCCCAAACCTCCAAAACTGTAACCTCACCATCAGATAGAGTTTAACGTCATTCCCAGGACATGTAGACCCTCACTCACCGCCTTCTAGCACCCATATGATAAAAGGGGGTTGGGGCTTGCCATAAGGGCAATAGGGTTGGGAAAATCATATAGGTGCTAGGGCCAAATGTTGAGAAAACAACGATTTTTTCTGTTATTTTGTATTTTCTTTTGAATTAACGAAAACAAAAATCTCTCTCCGTTCACTCATTCCCTCCCACTCGCCAGATTTTTTGTTTCTTGTTTCTCTCCCTAATTTTAAAGAGACATCATTTTCTGTACAAGATTTACCTGAATTTGTTTACGTTTGCACATCTTTGCAGAAATTTGTATCCTTCCATTTTTGTATATCATCGTCCTCACCCTCTTAAGGAAATACATTTTATCTTCTAATGTTGTATGGCGGCTTCAAATTCACGACGCTAAATTCGTGTACGTTAGTGCTGGGGTTTTCACTGTACCCAAAGCGATGTATGTCAGTAGTCAGCCACTACCGACTACTGGACTTCAATAAACAACAGATACGTATGTACAAAGAGAGGACCCTTCTTTATTTTCTTCGGTGTGTGGGTGGTGAAAGCGCAGAGCTTACAATGAGTGCCCGGGGGGTGATTGCTGATGGGAGACGTGAAGTGTCCTTTCGGCTGCCGGCTGGCGACTTCTTGTGTTCTGACTGTCTCTTGACGACTCGACCCTCTGGCTTTTGTATTGACGACACGCCTACGCATCTTTATCTTTTGATCGGATAACGGACCTTTGTTATATATTTCTTTATTTTCTCCCTGCTTCTCTGACCGGAAAGCCTCGCCTCCGTTCCCTACACCCCCTGTTCGCTTTTACCGGAAAAAAGTCCTTTGTCATTTTTTTTCGTCTTTTCTTTGTTTAATTTAACCAGAAATTCCTATTAAAAATTAAATTACTAAAGACTTTGAGTAAATTGCATAATATGTATCAACAAATTGATTTGAGAAATATGTGTAGACGATAGAATAGTGAAAAAAAATATTGTTTCATTGCAATACACAAAACTAAAAGTATATTGTTACGGTCATGTAGTACTTTTGAAGTGGAAAATCTGATTAACACAAGATTCTATAATTCTGCGTAGTTTTTTTTTATTGTTTATGTAAGTTAACATTAGGTATACCGAATTTGTCAAAACATCCGTATTTATTTTTCAATAAAATTTTGGAAAAAAAAAATAAACAAAAACCAGGGATTTACCCAATTTTATTGAAATTTTCAGTGCTGATTTAACAATAAATGAATTGTATAATGCATTAGTTATTTTATTTCAAAACTTTCTGATTTTTTTCAGGTCACTTAACTTTTACCCCCCTTGTTTTGGGGTGCAAAATATCGGTGTGGTATAAATGTGATTGATACTATTTTCTGGATAAATAAAAAGACAAAACCCCAAGGTGGGAATAGAAGAAAAATCTTCTTTTTTTTTTTAAGAATCTCTTCGGATAGAAAATAAGTACCGAAAATTGGAAAATAAAATGAACATAAAAACTAAAAAAAATAATTTGGGAGATATGCAACACTACAATCTTTTCGTCAATATTTATGTTGTCATTGTTCTTTTTTTTTTCTTTTTTTTTTTTTGTGACAAGCGTCCTCTCAAAAATTCAAACAATTTAAAACTCTCTCTCGTCATGTCATGTGTGGGAACGTTTTTGCTCAGTGTTTGTGTGTGTGAAGAAGATCAGAGTTTTGTATCACTACAATTTAAATATATAAGACTACGGAAATGAAGTTTCCGTAGAAAACAAAAAAAGATGACAAAATTGATACAATAAATAACTTTATATACATAAATACAACTGGTATAATTTTGTTCTTTCAGTGGTGTTGCAGATTGTATGGGTCTGTACGTAGTTGTATTTATAAAGTGCTTATGTATTGTTTACATTTGTTCGTTTGGATGTGTCAACATTGTAGCAGTTTTGTTAAAACAATGTCTGTGATTTTCTTTTTTTTTTTGACAAGTGTCCTCTCAAAAATTCTAACAATTTAAGACTCTCTCGTCATATCGTGTCATGTACTGCTCAGTCGGGTAGGGAAATATTGGAACTGTAACATCTCCCATGTGAAAAAATTTGTAAACCTTATTATAATGGAGATTGTGTGTTTTTCTGTCTGTAACCGAAACTATATTACTACACAAGTTACAATTCCCTTAGTTATTGACATCACATTCTCAATGATTTTATTTTTTATTTAAACCACAATTATTAATAAAATTGTTTTACATTATTAATACTGTTAACCATATCTACATACTATCAACATGCAATTATATTTATATATACATCAAAATAGCGGTTTACAGTGTGAACGGGAAGGCTAATTTGCATATTGATATTAAAAATGGGATTTTAATAAATATGTGCTTAGTATTATTGATGTCTAATTGTTTGGTTTTATTTTATTGAATATAAGCAAAAATCTCTTCAATGAATCTTAAATGAAATCCATTAACAAGAAAAAATAACTGTCATTTTATACTTTACTTCCTCTTTTATCTAAATACTTAAATTAGAAAAAAATAACAATGAAAGACGAGAGTGATGGAAGAGTAAGTTTCAATTGTTCTAATTTTCGATTATACTCCCTCTGTTTCAAATCATTTTATCTGCATTCTTATTTAGTTTCATTAGCCTTTCCAATTTAATATGATATTTTATTACATTAAAACTTAAATACTTGCACCCGGAGGGTGCATATATTTGCTAGTTAACATAAAAAAAATTACATCACAAAATATTTTTCTTAACGAAATTTGCCTTAGTTTGAGAAAATAGATTTCAATCTTTTAAAATGTTATCACTTTTACAGCTTATGTTGTATAGCCGCTTGGCTGGACTTCAGTAAAACCACAGACACGTATATATAAAAATAGGACCCGTCTTTATTTTCTTCCTGTGTGTGGGTGGTGAGGGGCGACGAGTGTTCTCAATGAAAATGCCCGGGGTTAGGATGGTGAAGAGCGCCGTGTACACAATGAACTTCCGAGGATGGTTGATACGGGAGACGACGAGGTTACCTTTTCGGCTGCTCGCTGGGGACTGACCTGACCCTTCACCAGCTGTCCTTTTTATACAATAAATATGCCCACGCTTTTTTATTGTTTGATCTGATAACGGACATATTTATTTCTTTATCTTTCTCTCCGTCTCTTCAACGGAAGAGGTGTCTTCCGTTTTCCTTTTATCTATTTCTTCATCTTCTCCCTGCTTCTTGGCCGGAAGACCACTCTTCCGTTCTTCCTTTTTTTAAATATATATTTTTATCTTTCTCTTTGTCTTTTTACCGGAAGTTTCCGTTGCACGATAATGCAACATTTAATTAATGACGTAAAAGCAGCATGTCAGTGGTGACGTAAAGCCCTAGCACCTATATGATTACCCCAACCCTATTGCCCTTATGTCAAAACCCAACCTCTTTTTATCATATGGGTGATAGAAGGCGGTAACTGGGTCTATATGTCCTGAGAATTACGTTAAACTCTGATGGTGAGGTTCCAGTTCTGGAGGTTTGGGAAATGTGGAGCACCCCTTCATCACCATTACTCCATGGTCCACTCTGACCCGGAGTGATAGTACCTGTTAGGGTCCCATGTATGGGTTAAATAGAAAAATGTATTCATAAAAAAATGTATTATCCATTAAGGATTGATTTATTTCAAAACTTTATCGGCATTAAATGACCCACGGAGGTTGATATGCCGTCAAACCAAACCAAACAAAAACAAAGACTAAGATTCTAATGACTAAGAATTGTTGGCTATACTTGCAAATCGTCGTCAAAATTAAAACGGAAAAATTGGACGACGATTTGCAAAACATCATATAGAAAAACATGAGTTGATAAACAAAATTGTATTATGCATTAAGAATGAATCTATTTCAAAATTTGTCGGCATTAAATGACCCACTGAGGTTGATATGCCGTAAAACAAAACAAACCAAACCTTTTGTTTTAAATACCCGTGATTAATACGTAATTTCATTGGTCAAAATCAACTCTCTAGCTAGGGCAGTGTAAGCTTCGATATGTTACACAAGTAAGAGAGCTCTCCAAAATGTACCGTCCACAGAGAGAGAAAAAAGACCCTAGCAGATTCTGATATCTCTGTGGTATCCATACTTCTCAAGTACGACTAAAAACTCATCGACCATTAGGGCAGGTCGATTTTGGAACTGTAACATTTACCATGTTATGAAAGTTGTAATTAATTTTTTCTTCAAACATTTACCTTATTTTGAGAAAATAGATTTCATCTTTTAAAAATGTTATCACTGTTACAACTTAATTAATGAGGTAAAAGCAGATGTGTTAGTGGTGATAGGGTTATAATGCTCAATACATTAATAGATAGAATTTAGTATTACGGTGTATATAGAAATAATCTACTCGAGTTTCACCATGAGGATCATCAGGGTTAACATTCAGGTTCAGGATTTAACAACATCGTGTTTGACATTCAACTTTCGAAATGACGCAAACAATTACATAGCGTTCAACTACAGCGGTTATAATTGCCATATTCACCGTAATACTATATATATATATATATATATATATATATATATATATATATATGTGTGTGTGTGTGTGTGGTATCAAGTGTCCCTCCCCCCCCTCTCTCTCTCTCTCTCTCTCTCTCTGTTATTTACTACTTAGGCGATGGGACGAGAAAATAAAATTGTTGACAAAGAAACAAATTGACTCGCACCCGAGTTTGTTTTTAAAATCCCAAACAGGGTTACCCAGGATCTCAATTGAAGGGACATTTTCACATACGAAGAAAGTAAGACCAAGTACGTTACATAAAGATTGGGTATACATTTTTACATATAGATAGTATTGTAAATAAATTAAATAATAATCTCAATGTATGTATGGGAACGATGCTCCGGCTCAGTATTACAGTCGTTGTGTTGGATGATACAATACTATAATGAGGGATTTCTTTTAATGCTGGCTGTTTCACAGATTATAGTATTATAGGGCCCTGACGGAAAGCTGGTTTTGTTCCTTTTCCAACTCGGCTTAAATATGATACACAAAAGTTGTCAATAGGGTCAAACAAAACAAACAGGAACGCCTTCTGATAATTATACACAAGATATATACATTTATTGTTTTTTTATATATACAATGATTAATATTCTTGTATAATGTCAGAAGAGCGAGGTGATTTCTTTGTTAGTTGACTGGCGATCTACAGCTAATGGATAACGTATTAACCGATAACGTATTAACATATTTGTTACCGAGTGGCAGGACGTCAGAGAGCAGTATGGACGGCGACAAGGGATCAGACGTGTAGCGAGTCTTCTGGTTGCGGTGTGGCAGACTCTGGCGGACGTCCTCCGCTTCTCTCCTTGGTCTCTTTCGGTCGCTTCTGGTCTGTTATTTATGGGATCCAGACCTCCCCACCCCTAACATATGTCTCTGATTGGCCAGCCACTCGATACTATTGCCTACGTGTCTAAATGGCATTGTGCCAGCCTAGCTTGTATCTTTCCATTTGGGTTTTTCCAACTCCAACGAGTCAAGGCCAACCATTGTTTTATTTATGTAAGAATTTAAAATTCCTATTATCTAAGTCAAATTCCATAATTTAAGGAATTTCTTTACCTACGTAAGAATTCTTTGTTTAGATAAATTTATATTTTTAATATAAACATTATTATTATTATTGTTTTTCTTATTTTTACTTTTAATTCTAACAAACTACCATAATTAATAATTAGGGTAGTTTTAGTTAAATAGTAATTAATTAACAGATCGCCTATCAACCCATAACATTTTAATAGTGTTACAGGGTGCATATTTTCAATTTACGTCCATAGAGGAAAAAAAACCCTAGCAGATTCTAATATATCTGTGGCATCCATACTTCGCAAGTACGACTAAAAGCTCATTGACTATTAGGGCAGCTCGATTTTGGAACTGTAACATCTCCCATGTGGCGAAAGTGGCAAATTAACATAAAAAATAACCACACAAAATACTTTTCATCAAACATTTGCCTTAGTTTGAGAAAATAGATTTAAATAAAAAATCTTTTTTTTTTAATCACCGTTACAGCTTAATTAATGAGGTAAAAAGCAGATGTGTCATTGGTGGTGTTTTCAATCTAAGTTCTAGTTATATTGCAATAGTTTCCTTTTAAGTAAAAAAAAAAGTAAAGTCGTCGGGGCGGCCTAAAGTCGGTATCAGCCAATCAGCGAGGGAGTCTATCCCCTTTTCACTAGACCAAGGAGATTGTTTTTGGCATCTGAGGTGGAGCGCCACACCTACCATCAGCTCCTTACTTTACCGCACATATCCCTGTGCTACTCATACGCTGAGTTGGCGAGGACCGGAATCGAACTAGGAACCATGTGGTTTCTAGCCAAACGCTCTACCGACTGAGCTGACTCGGCCCGTAGTTTCCTTTTAGTAAAATAAAATTGCAACCATTTCTGTTTTAAATATTGAAATTATTGAATAATCAAGCACTTTCTTGGCCAAATGTTGTGAAAAGGAGGATTTTTGTGCATTTTAAGCAGACGGGTAATACCATGTCAAATCATCCAGTTAAAAGTAAAATTGTCACCCACGCTCTTCAATTTTCCTTAAATTCTTTTCCATGTGAGGACTATGTCCCCGTTAGACAATTCCCAAAATTTGAGCTTCTAATTCCAAAAATTGGCGGAGTTATGTTGATTTTTAGCTATCCACATTTGGTGGGGTTCGCGAAAAATGGCGACTTTTGAAATCTATTTTTGTCTATAAAATGAGTTCTGGCGCTTCCCTACTTAGATTACCTATTTTTGTCTGTAAAGGGAGTTCTAGAGCTTCCCTACTAAGATTACTAATTCCCTATTTTTGTCTGTAAAGGGAGTTCTAGAGCTTCCCTACTTAGATTACCTATTTTTGTCTGTAAAGGGAGTTCTAGAGCTTCCCTACTTAGATTACCCTATTTTTGTCTGTAAAGGGAGTTCTAGAGCTTCCCTACTTAGATTACCCTATTTTTGTCTGTAAAGTCTGTAAAGGGAGTTCTAGAGCTTCCCTACTTAGATTACCCTATTTTTGTCTGTAAAGGGAGTTCTAGAGCTTCCCTACTTAGATTACCCTATTTTTGTCTGTAAAGGGAGTTCTAGAGCTTCCCTACTTAGATTACCCTATTTTTGTCTGTAAAGGGAGTTCTAGAGCTTCCCTACTTAGATTACCCTATTTTGTCTGTAAAGGGAGTTCTAGAGCTTCCCTACTTAGATTACCCTATTTTTGTCTGTAAAGGGAGTTCTAGAGCTTCCCTACTTAGATTACCCTATTTTTGTCTGTAAAGGGAGTTCTAGAGCTTCCCTACTTAGATTACCCTATTTTTGTCTGTAAAGGGAGATCTAGAGCTTCCCTACTTAGATTACCCTATTTTTGTCTGTAAAGGGAGATCTAGAGCTTCCCTACTTAGATTACCCTATTTTGTCTGTAAAGGGAGTTCTAGAGCTTCCCTACTTAGATTACCCTATTTTTGTCTGTAAAGGGAGTTCTAGAGCTTCCCTACTTAGATTACCCTATCTTTGTCTGTAAAGGGAGTTCTAGAGCTTCCCTACTTAGATTACCCTATTTTGTCTGTAAAGGAGTTCTAGAGCTTCCCTACTTAGATTACCCTATTTTGTCTGTAAAGGGAGTTCTAGAGCTTCCCTACTTAGATTACCCCTATTTTTGTCTGTAAAGGGAGTTCTAGAGCTTCCTACTTAGATTACCCTATTTTGTCTGTAAAGGGAGTTCTAGAGCTTCCCTACTTAGATTACCCTATTTTTGTCTGTAAAGGGAGTTCTAGACTTCCCTACTTAGATTACCCTATTTTGTCTGTAAAGGGAGTTCTAGAGCTTCCCTACTTAGATTACCCTATTTTTGTCTGTAAAGGGTTCTAGAGCTTCCCTACTTAGATTACCCTATCTTTGTCTGTAAAGGGAGTTCTAGAGCTTCCCTACTTAGATTACCCTATCTTTGTCTGTAAAGGGAGTTCTAGAGCTTCCCTACTTAGATTACCCTATTTTTGTCTGTAAAGGGAGTTCTAGAGCTTCCCTACTTAGATTACCCTATTTTGTCTGTAAAGGGAGTTCTAGAGCTTCCCTACTTAGATTACCTATTTTTGTCTGTAAAGGAGTTCTAGAGCTTCCCTACTTAGATTACCCTATTTTTGTCTGTAAAGGGAGTTCTAGAGCTTCCCTACTTAGATTACCCTATTTTTGTCTGTAAAGGGTTCTAGAGCTTCCCTACTTAGATTACCCTAAAAAAGTTCTAACTTCAAAAAGTCACCATTTTTCGCGACCCCACACCAAATTTGGAGGGCTAAAATCGACATAGCACCTGGACAAAATTTTAGAGAAATTGAAGAGGGTGGTTGATTTGACATGGAATTAATCAAACGATCTTTAATGCTATTTCCTCAAATCACCTCAGATAACACTTCCTAGCTTCGGCTTATTGTTGGAGCAATCAGGAAGCACCTCAAGGTGTACCGTGCATAGGAGTAAACCCCTCACAGTTACTAATATCTCTATCAGATCCATACTTCCCAAGAACGATTAAAACAGCATCGTGCATATTTTCAGGCACATAGTTAAAGACATACACGAGTGTAGGCCTTTGGAAGTAATCCTTGCTGTTAGGATTGGCACCGGATTCAAGAAGGGCCTCAATGAGCAGAACATTGGCCCAGGGTTCGGTCTTGATCAGTGTAATAGCATGGTGCAAGAGAGACTGATGGAGAAGGAGTCGCGGGTCCGCTTTGGCCACACATCCAACCACTTGTTTAAATTCAGCATGAAATTGATCATCAATAAGCAGAGTCTTGGTTATAGACGTCATGTACAGGAAGATTTTCACCGTTTCGGAAAAATGGCTTTGCGCAAAAAAGGGGTATGTATATATATCGTCTTTGGCAAGGGTCCACATCTTCCCTGTTACATGCGCTATTATTTTGAAAAGAGAAAAACCGCCGAATTTATAGAAATCTTTTGGATCGATACATTTGGTAATTTCATAGAAGAGACTTTTAAAGTGAAGCAAATTTGTCCCTACAAATGATAGTTGGTGGCTGTAGACTTGGATATGATCGACCAACTGTTTAACTTTTTCCTTCTTGTTTAAACTTTGGGCAATCAATGCCGTTTGCAGAACAAGTTGCATGTAGAGTCTGTTATTTCTTCCCAGAATCCTTTCAACGACCAGAATACTCTGATAAGCAAGTTTTAAAGGGCATCTTTTATATCATCCAATTCAGTCTCTGTGGTGAATTCCTGGGACAAATCCAGAATCTCTTGAGGAGGAAACCCCGGACTCTTCGGAAGATGACGTTCCATCCTCGCTTGTAAAGTATGCTTCCACCCAAGAGAACTTGTTTCCCAGCGCATAGAAAACAGGCATTTAAGATTTCTGTGGATTCTAGCTGATCCAACTCAGTATAGGAAGGGTGGTCGATTAAATAATTCCTCACCGGTATGTTTAGCTTCATAACAGCCCACATCAAAGGGTTAATGCCATCGTAGCTTCGTATATTAACATCAGCACCAGCATCGACCAGGTGTGTTAGGCTTTTCTTATCTTTACAAGAAACAGCAAAGTGAAGGGCTGTAAAGCCCTCTTTATCTTGGAGGTCAAGGTTCGCGCCCAGGATAATCAGATTATTACAAATCTCACTGTGAACAGTCGACTCCATCAGAGGACTCCTCCCGTGATAGCAGGGTCGATTAATATCGGCCCCCTTCGCTAATATCTGTCTTACTGACTGTAGACTCCCAAAATATATAGCCATATTTAGCGGCGACATGGAACCGTTGATGTTGCACTTGATATCGTTTAGATTCTGCAGGATAAGTTCGACCATTTTCCGGTCACCACCGATTATAGCTGCAATAATGGGGTGTCGGTTATTCTCCCAGTGTTCCACCATTCCGTGTCGACCCTGCAGGAGAGAGTATTTGATGAAGTAGCGGGCGACTTCCAGTTTGTTGAAATTAACTGCTGTATAAAGAAGTGTGCAACCCTCGATTGCAGAATTTAAAATAAAGATACATGGTTCGCGCTGAAGTCTTTCAATGATTAGCCTGATCTCACCGAAGGAATCTTTCGAGATTAATTTGAATATTCGTTCGAGGTAATCAAACCAGGTTTGCCTGTAGGGAGTTATGTTATACTGATATGCTGGAAAAGAAAAGAAAATAATCTTTCAAATTTATGATAAAGAAAATAATATGCAAGTTGAAAAATGCAAGTGAATACAACAATAAGTTGAAAAAAATAAAGTAAAGGAAAGTATAGGGGGGAAATAGAATATATATGGTAAGGTCGCCAGAGAGTTTACATCCATTTTATAAGAGAGTATTGCCATTTAAGCGTAAACAGCGGCCGTAAGCTAATATCCCTATAGAGAGCTCAACCAGGATTGGAACTTCACCGCAACTTGCTGTTTGATGTCATTCCCAAGACACTGCAAGAATTGGAAATTTGAAGAATGTTAAGACCTAATGAAAATAGTTGTTCCCCCTTGATCAGTAGGGGATTGGGTTTGGTACCGAGTGGAAACACGTAAACGGGACGGTTGAGCTAATTAAGTCGTTTTAAGGGTAGAAGCATTCTCTATCCTGTGTTAAATAAAATCTTGTTAATTTTTGGTTTGTTTTGTTTTGTTTTACGGCATATCAACCTCAGTGGTCATTTAATGCCGATAAAGTTTTGAAATAAATCAATTCTTAATGGATAATACATTTTTTTTATAATATATTTTTCTATTTAACCCATAGATGGGACCCTAACAGGTACTACCACTCCGGGTCAGAGTGGACCAGGGAGCAATAGTGATGAAGGGGTGCTCCACATTCCCCAAACTTCCAAAACTGGAACATCACCATCAAAACTTCTATGACACGTTTGAGGGTCATATATGGCTCTCAAACTCCTTACAAATTCAAGGATAAATATTGGGAGAACGTGTGAATGGGCACTTGAACAGTGCAAGCTATTCAACACTTTTGATGGTCTTATGTGCAAATTTCATACAAAATTACGGATAAAATCTCGGGACTTCGTTATTTGGATTCTCGATGTCTCATAATGATTCAACTATTTCCCACTTAAAGTCAGTTTTAGCACAGGGTCAGTTTAATGAAGAGGCCCATATCTAAGCATATGGGCAAGCCCCCCTAAAAAAAGAATTCTCCACATTCCCCAAACCTCTAAAACTTCAACCTCACCATCAGATAGAGTTTAACGTCATTCCCAGGACATGTAGACCCACAGCCACCAACTTCTAGCACCCATATGATGAATTAACTCAACAAGAAGCGAGTCCAACGCCTTCTCGCAGGCTAAACTTTCTCTTTGCAAACACCGACTTCTTTTCCTTCGTCGTCATCGAATCCTCTAGCATCTACTGTAGAAACACTCGTTTCTGCACTTCCCGCTCCTGGGTGTTTCCTTCTATTTATACACAGTTCTGCTTCTATCATGTGGGCGTCTGTGCTTCACATACGGAAATGAATTTTTTTAATTTCATTTCATTTCATTTAACTAGAAATGCCATAAAAAGACGACAACGACTTCAGTTCCAGTGTTCTTCTGAAAAAGAGATTTTATCTCGAAATATCAAGAACAAATTACAGGTTAACAAACAACCCATTGTTACCATATTATTTTTTCTTTACACCTGTATTGTGATAGCCTTCAAAATCAACCTCCAAACCAATATATATATATATATATATATATATATATAGTAAAAATATGTGGAACAAAGGGACAAAACTTATATTTCGCTAAGCATTAGGCTCGGCTTTATCAGTCGTTTATTTGATCATTAAAGCATCATACAAGTGTTTTATAGAAGAGAAAGTGAATGGGAGAGGGGTGGATTAGGGGAAGAAGTCAAGTGGGCGGGATAGCGTTTGTGAGGAAAATTTCTCTTCTATGAAACACTCGTATAATGCTTTAATGATCAAATAAACGACTGATGAAGCTGAGCGAAATATATCTCCTACATACACTTGTCTGGGTTTTGTTCCTTTGTTCCACATATCTTTACTACATTCTGTCGGATTTACTCCAATCCTCCCTCCTCACATATATATATTTTCGGCTAAAAAAAGCCACATCAAAACACATCGTTTGTGTATTTACTTCTCATATATATATATATATATATACACGATTGTGCGTCAAAACGTAATGCCATTTTGTTTAGGACAGATATAATTACCAACACAGGAATATATATCATACATCAAAATGAAGCTGATCCTCTGTGGATCACATCCCTACTTCTCCACTGTCACTGTTTCTCTCAATAGCAACGTTCCCCCTTCGAATCAGAGCATGAATCCTTGCCCCGTACAATTCTCACGACTGTTCTTTGAGCCACTTCTTCACTACAGATTTCAATTCTTCGTCACTGGAATAATGTTTGCCTCTCAAACCCTCTTTTATATGGCCAAAGAGATGATAGTCTGAAGGCTCTAAATCTGGTATGAATATATATATATATATATATCACATTTTTGGATTTTTAAAAAGATTTTCTATAAACACATTTTCCTAGTTGAACCCATAGATGGGATCCCAACAGGTACTATCACCTCAGGTCAGTGTGGACCAGGGAGCAATGGTGATGAAGGGGTGCTCCACATTCCCCAAACCTCTATAAATGGAGCCTCACCATCAGATGGAGCTTAACATCATTCCCAGGACATGAAGACCCTCAGCCATCGCATTCTAGCACCCATATGATAAAAGGGTTAGAGCTTCCCATAAGGGCAATAGGGTGTGGGCCAGGCCCCGGCACTAACTTTTTTCATGACCGTCCCGAACAAAAATTATCAACCGTCCCCAATGGCGTTTGGATCGTCCCAAATGGGTTTTGGATCGTCCCGAAATCAAAATATTTTTGTTTAATTCATTAGCATCATCTATACTTGTCAGTCATCAGTAGCATAATAACATGTAATAAAACATTAAGAAAAGCTGAAGCAGTGATAATTCTGTATATTTGGACAAAAAATCCATTTCCTAGTGTGTTTTGAGCTAAAAAAATACTTTTTTACTTTAAGTTACCCTGAGTAGGGTTAATAGTACATAATTCGGTCCTTTTAAACTATCTCCCTCCACCATTATTCATTACATGGTTTTGAGAATAGACCTGCGGTACCGTAGCCTCATTTTGAGGTCAGTATTCGGGCAATCACTGGACAGCCAATATTGGAATGTAGTACTGTTAGGAAATTTTTTACCGTCCCCGGCAAACTGTCCCGGATGACATATTGATCATCCCGGATGTAATTTTTGTCGTCCCCGGGTCGACGGGACAGCGTTAATCTCGAGCCTTGGTGTGGGCAATCATATAGGTGCTAGGGCTTGACGTAACCACCCGATTGATCGAATAGAGCCAAGTAAGGTCCAAAGTGGAATGTTGCCTGTCATGGACTTCTCAGCCACCTGGATTCCATCCTTAAGCATCAAGGATCACCTCCCACGGCCAAAGAAGGGGATTTTACCCCTCTGCAGAGGTGTAGTCGGTGTTTCTGCCCCAGTGGACATATTGCGGTTCAGAGAAGGTTATAATGTTTCTTAATTGTTCAAACTTTAATTATTGGCGATACGTAATTACTATTTGATCATCAAAATAAATATTTTAAATTTACAAGTTTTAATTTAGAAGTTTCCTCTATCTTTTTTTCTCTATTTTTCTCCTACATCGGTTACCATACAAAGTTTAAAGAACTTTGTCTGCCCTACTATTTACCCATATTCTGGAAGAAGAATAGTTAAACATGTACCAAAATATGAGTATTATTCTGAGAGATGTTAATACGCGGATAGCAAAGGCATGGTCGGCCACAAATAGATTATCGGTCATATGGAGGTCCGATCTCCCTAACAGGCTGAAGCGACAGTTCTTCCAGGCTGTGGTTGTGTCGGTGCTGTTATATGGCTGTACCACCTGGACCCTAACTAAACGTCTTGAGAATAAGCTAGATGGGAGCTGCACAAGGATGCTGCGAGTCATGGAAACAGCACCCTACCATGAAACAGCTATACGGTCACCTGCCCCCTATCTCACAAACTATCCGAGTGAGACGGACAAGGCATGCAGGATACTGCTGGAGAAGTAAGGGTGAACTCATAAGCGACGTTCTCCTGTGGAAGCCAACACATGGACATGCAAGTGTGGGGCGCCCAGCAAGGACCTACATTGACCAGCTATGTGAAGATGCTGGCTGTTCCGCAGAGGATCTTCCAGGTGCAATGAATGATAGGGAGGGTTGGCGTAAGATTGTTGTCGATACCCGTGCTACATGCGCGACATGATGATGATTCTGAGAGATCAACTATCAGAAATCACACATGTACATATTAACATTCTGCCAAAATATGGTTCATCTTAAAGAAATAGAATGTGATCAGTGTTTGAATATAGTGTAATTTATTGTAAAGAATAAAAATTTAAAAAATGATTTACGAAAGAAAACAAAAAAAATCAGCATAAACAGGAAAACTATGAAGACCTACGTGAACAATGCGTCAGAAACGGATGGATAACAAATGTATTTCCCATCAAAGTCAGATGCCGAGGATTTATTACCAACTCAACGTTGACATTTTTGTCTAAACTTGGACGTTCTCCACCAGACAAGAGGAAATACATTTAAAAGATCCAGGAGAAAGCTCTAACCACATCAGCGTGGATATGGCAGTCCTATATTGTTACATCAAACCGACAAAGTCTGGTGGTATCGTGAGATACTGCTGGGGCGTTAGTGGTAATGATGCTTCGGCCCCGAAACCATGCCTGAACCCAGAGTCATCATCTGATGAAGGCTTTGTTGTTTGCAATGCTACTGTGTAAATAGCAGTCATTGTATGAAGATTATTAGGTACCATTATAGTATGTGGCCTTCCTTTTGAATGTGGCCTACGAAATCATGTCTCTCTTATAGTATGTGGCCTACCAAAAAAGCATATTATAAGGTTATAATAATAACTGCTAACCCTAACCCCTAACCCTATTTCAGAACTTTAGAATATTTTAGAATTAAATAGATCTCTGATTGATGTAAATTGTGGATAAATTCTTTTTTAATTATTCTTAATTACTATATACAGCTTATGACTGAATTGCATTTCTTGAATTTGAATATATGTGAAAAATAATTAGTTTTAATGAATTGACTACGACTTATATCTGAGGTGGAGTGCCACACCTACCACCAGCTCCTTACTTTACCACGCAGATTCCTGTGCTACTCATACGCTGAGTTTGGCGAGGGCCGGAATCGAACTAGGAACCTTGTGGTTTCTAATCGAATGCTCTACCGACTGAGCTAACCGGCCCTACAGCGACGTTGTATAGTATCCTAATACTTTGCAAAATCTCGATTGTTTTTATTTTTATTTTGAGAAACCCCATTTAATAATTTGTTATATTTAAAACAAATAATAATCTCATTTTTATAAATTTACATAATGTGTTAAAGATAAATATAGTGACTTAGATAAAAATATTCATAATATTAAAAACGTCATTTGGAGTTGAACCTGTATCAGCTCTTTTAAGAGATCTAAAAAATAAAAATCCAAACAAGTACGGACAGTCAAAATTATTTGTGGTAAATAACGAAATCTTTGATTATTTTTTGGGGTTGAATTCCATAATACGCGTTTTCATAGTCCAAAATCACTTCTGTGTGTAGACACTAAGTTTGTGTTACTGGTCTAATCCAGTGGTTCTCAAACTTTATACAATCTGGGCGTACTACAGATACTTGATAGCGCACTGTATACAAAATAGTACTAATATGTTATTAAGTTAACTGTTAAATCTTATTATAATAGAGATTGTGTGTTTGTCTGTCTGTAACTGAAACTATATTACTTCTCAACTCACAATCCCTCTTTGTTATTTACGCCACATTGTCCATGATTTTATTTTTATTTAAACCTCAATTATTAATAAAATAGTTTTACGTCATTAATACTGTTGACCATATCGACATACGATATTTACCGCGTACCCCACTTGTACGGGTCAGGCACAAAGTCCCTATTAACGTGGGACCACTCACAAGCCGAAGCTCATGGAGTGGCAGGTGAAAAATTACGTCGATCCCGTCGGCATTCCCCCTCAAGGGGGCGCCTCAGGCAAATAAACCCAGCCCTTTTCGAGGGGGCAGGTGTTGCCTGGGGGGATGGCCCCCTGGGATCGACGCTGTTAATTATATCAATGGTCCAGAGGCCGAAGCCACTGTTGACCATATCAACATACTAACAACATGCAATTGTATTTATATATACAACAAAATAGCGGTTTACAGTGTGAATGGGAAGGCTAATTTGCATATTGATATCAAAAATTTGATTTTGATAAATATATGCTTAGTATTATTGATTTCTAATTGTTTGGTTTTACCTTATTGAATATGAGCAAAAATCTCGGGGATAAATCTTAAAAAGAAATCCATTAACAAGAAGAAATAACTACGATTTTATTCTTTATTTCCTATTTTAACTAAATAGTTAAATTAGGAAAATTTACCAATGAAAGAAGGGAGTAATGGAAAATGATGGAAGAGTTAGTTTCAAAGTTGTTCTATTTTTCAATCATACCCCCTCTGTTACTAATCTTTTTATCTGCATTCTTATTCAGTTTCATTTGCCTTTCTAATTTAATATGATATATTATTATATTAAAACTTAAATACTTGTACCGGAGGGTACATATATTTGCTAGTATATAAAATAACATTTAACAAAAGCAAACTTAACATACCTCTATGAAGTTTATTCATTCCTGTGTTAATGAGAAACATGAGCTTGATGAGACGTTGCAATTTCTTCAATGTTTGGTCTTATGTTTGAGAGACAAACTCTCATTTCCTCATCAATGCATTGAAGAGTTCCTCTCTTTTTACACTTAATTGTTGCAGGGGTTGAAAATCCCAGTTCACATAAATATGAGGCGGAAAATTGCAATAAAATAATTTTTCTCGATAAAATTGTTTAAAACCTGTGGTTTTATTTAGTTGCAAGAAAAGTAACTTATAACTATCATAATGACACAACGAAACAAGCAGAGTGTTCGTAAAGAAATGTATAATATAGTAACTTAGTATACATTTGCTGTTCATATCTGGATAGAGTTTTCAAGAATACTACGGAGCGCAACTGAAAAAGTTCTGGGGCGCACCAATGCGCCCGGGCGCAGTTTGAGAACCATTGGTCTAATCTGACAATCATCATCATCATCATGTTGCGTAATTAGCACGGATATCCATGACAATCTTTCACCAACCCTCTATCATTCATTTTCCCAGGGAGGTCCTCTGCACAGCATCCTGCATCTTCCCAGAGTTGGTCAATGTAGGTCCTCGGTGGGTAGCCCACATTGGCATGTCCATGTTTTGGCTTCTATAGAACGTCGCTTATGATTTCGTCCTTGCTTCTCCAGTTGTGTCCAGCATGCCTTGTCCGTCTCACTCGGGTGGTATGTGAGATGGAGGGCAGGTGGCCATACAGCTGGTTTCTTGTGGGGTGCTGCTTCCACGACTTGTTCAGGGCCGCGCGCAGAATTCTTGTGTAATTCCCATCCAGTTTGTTCTCAAGGCGCCTCGTTAAGTTCAAAATAGTGCAGGCACAGCAGCACTGACACAACATAGGCAAACAAATTAATCGACCGTAGATCTCTAGGGATGTCCAATCTTCCGTGTCAAATTTACCCCCCTTATATTTAACACAATGAAACTTGAATAAAGGTTAATATTATCTTCAAAGTTTTTGGACCATTCAAAAGAAGAAATATTTAAAAAAATTCCTGACTATTTTTTAAAACATTTCAGCTTACGGAAATAATGAAAATTATGAAAGAAAACAATATTTACATTTTTGCACCATTAAATCAATTGAAATTTAACGTAGACAAAAACAAATTATGACGACCGGATTTTAAAAAATATACATGAAACATCAATTAAGAGTCAAATTTTCACGAAAATTTCGCTACTTATTCACCTGTTGATGAAATTATGTTTAAAATAGTTTTTTTTCTATAATATGTTAGGGGAAATATTTTTTATGGAGGTCTCCCCTTATTCTATTTTATTTTAGGAATTCTGAAAAAAAAAAAAAAAAAAAAAAAACGATAAAAAACGATTTTTAATTTTTTCTATAAAGAGTGAATAATTATATCAGAAGATTCTTATAAGTTTCTATACGTGATTTTTTTTTATAGGTGATACACCCTATAAGACTAATGGAATGCGCCGACAGGTTACTATAAGTAACAGGGATAATTGTGGCTTGGCAGTAAGACAATAACTCTATTGTCGGACGTATTTTCCATTTATTTATATTGTATTTGTCTACTTTTGTTAATACATTTTCTACATTTGTTACCCGTCGTTTTGTTCTTAGTTGACCCTTAAAACCTCACAATAGTAAAGAAACCATGAATTCTGATTTCGGCTAAAAAATGTCATAATATTATTCTTTTTCAAACTTTTACTTGCTTTTTTTGATTGAATTACCAAAAAAAAAAATTGTCAGTGAGATCGGATTTCCATATGACTAATAATATGTTTGTAAAACAAATAATTTCAATTTTATAAATTTGCATAATGTCTTAAAAATAAATATATTGACTTATATAAATAAAATATTCATAATATTAAAAAAGAAGTCATGTTGGGTTTGAACCTGTATCAGTTATTTTAAGAGCTCTAATAAAATCCAAACGAGTACGGACACTCAAAAATATTTGTGGTAAATAATGAAGTCTTTGATTATTTTTGGTTGAATTCCCTAATACGCGTTTTCATAGTCCAAAATCACTTCTGTGTGTAGACATTGTAAGCTTGTGTTATTGGTCTAATCCCGTGGTTTCAAACACTTCGGACACTCAAAAATAGTTGTCGTAAATAATGAAGTCTTTGATTATTTTCGGTAGAATTCCCTAATACGTGTTTTCATTGTTCGAAATCACTTCTGTGTGTAGACCCAAAGGGTCCAGTGGTTTCGGCCCCGGATCTTTGCAAGTTTTTGCAAATTATAACTATATTACTAATCTAGTCACAATTAACATAGTTATTTAGATCAAATTCTCCAGGATTTTATTTATATTTAAACCTGAATTATTAATAAAATTGCTTCACCTTTTTATTAGTGTTGTCCATATCTACATACAAATAACATGCAATTGTATTTATATATACAAAAAATAGCGGTTTGCAGTGTGAATGGGAAGGCTAATTTGCATATTGATATTAAAAATGCGATTTTATTAAATGTGTGCTTAGTATTATTGATTTCTAATTGTTTGGTTTTATTTTAATGAATATAATCAAAAATCTCTTCAATAAATCTTAAATGAAATCCATTAACAAGAAAAACTAACTGTCATTTTATTCTTTATTTCCTAATTTAACTAAATAGTTAAATAAGTAAAATTCAGCAATGAAAGACGGGAGTGATGGAAGAGTAAGTTTCATTTCTATTTTTCTATTATACCCCACTCTGTTACATATCTTTTTATCTGCCTTCTTATTAGACTTTCTAATTTAATACGATATTTCATTACATTAAAACTTAAATACTTGCACCCGGAAGGTGCATATATTTGCTAGTTATAATAATAACTGCTAGCCCTAATCCTATTTCAGAATTTTAGAGTTAAAAAGATCTGATTCATGTAAATCATGGATAAATTATTATTCTTTAATTATTTTTAATTACTATCTCTCTATACATATATAAAGGGCAGTTGTGTGTATGTATGTCCGTGTGTCTCTCTATAAATATATAAAGGGGCAGTTGTGTGTATGTATGTCCGTGTATCTCTCTATAAATATATAAAGGGCAGTTGTGTGTATGTATGTCCGTGTATCTCTCTATAACATATATAAAGGGCAGTTGTGTGTATGTATGTCCGTTTCTTGGAATTGAATATATATGAAAAATAATTAGTTTCAATAAATTGCCTACTACTTATATCTAAAAATATACTCTTACTGAGGCAGGACACATTCAAACCGGGTAGGACACTTGAATAAACAATATATATCACAATGTTTTAAAAAATCATGTCGACTTAAATCTGTATCAGGTCTTTTAAGAGATCTTTTTCCCGTTTTCTGGATTTTTCACAGCAGTATTTGATACTGCATGGAAAAATTCCCCTACAGTCCCCATACAGTATACCGTTCTTAGCTGTAAATAATTCACAATTTCAAACATTGATCGGCTGAATTGGATTTTTTAAAAATTGAATATATGTGAAAAATAATTAGTTTCAGTAAATTGCCTACTACTTATATCTAAAAATATACTCTTACCGAGGTAGGACATATTCAAAACAGGTAGGTCACATACTATAATGGCACCCACGATTTCATTGTTCAAAATTACTAAGGCTTTTGAGTTTGGTCTTCCTAAGTAGATAATGCACTGTAAGCTCAAGATATTATTGGAACAAGCAGATAGCACCCTTATAGTATACCATCCATAGATGCTAAACTTTCACTGCATCTAGTATCTGGTTGGCCTCTGTACTCAATAAGAAGAGCTAAAACCTAACTGCGAATATGTTCAGGGACATGCTCAAAGGCATACATGATTGGGGTCCTTTGAAAGAAGTCCTTGCAGTTAACATCGGCTCCGGATTCAAAAAGGATCTTAATGAGCTCAATCGAACAGTAAAATCGAACGCAGTAAAATCGCTACAATCTATTAAGAAACTTTACTTTGGATTCATACATTTCCACGTGACTCATTCAAAGAAATTATGTGCGTCCAATAAAGGCACTAAATTAAAAAGCTATCAGCAACACTGTTAATCTAATCTAGTCACACCCTTTCAAGACACCGTCTACAACTGTAAATCTTTTACTTTTTACTAGCTGGGAGCACCCGTACTCAATAAGAAGGTCTAAAACCTCATGGCGAATATGTTCAGGGACATGCTCAAAGGCATACATGATTGGGGTCCTTTGAAAGAAGTCCTTGCAGTTAACATCGGCTCCGGATTCAATGAGCTCAATCGATCCGGACGACGTTTTGCTCATCAAACCGATTGCACGGAACAAGATGGATTGGTGTAGTCTAACTCGGGGATCTTCTGTAACAACTTCTGTTATCCTTACTCTGATGATTATGCGAGATGCTGTGCTGGAAAAAATCTTCAGTCTTGATTTTAGACGTCATATAAAGGAAGCAGTCCACTAAATCCGAATTAGTGGGTATCAATAACAAAGCGAGTCATATATACACTGTCTTTGAATTGACGCCACCTCTTCACGTGCTTTCGCTATTATTCGTAAATAGCAAACCCTCCGAATTCAGTATTTCCTACTGATTTCATTGTCCAAAATCACTTCAGTGTAGTAAAGACACTGTAAACTTAGGGGGTATATTTGTTTCCAGAGAGTAACGAGTCCTGCGTCCTCTAACGAGCACAAAAATCTAAAACGACTGGCAGTAAAATTTATCGCTACAATCTATTAAGAAACTTTACTTTGGTGTCGTCATTACATTTTTCCAACGTGACTCATTCAAAGAAATTTGTGCGTCAAATAAGAGGCACTACTTAAAAAAGCCTATCAGCAACACTGGTAATCTAATCTAGTCACACCCTTTTTAAGACACAACCGTCTACAACTTGTAAATCTTTTACTTTTTTACTAGCCTGGGTGAGGCACCTTACTCAATAAGAAGGTCTAAAACATTGGCGAATAGAAGCAGTCAGCACATGCTCAAAGGCATACATGATTGGGGTCCTTTGAAAGAAGTCCTTTGGCAGTAAACTCGGCTCCGGATTTCAAGAGCAGGCTTTCCTCAGGATGGTAACTCGGAGACGTAACGTCTGCTCATCAAACCGATTGCAAACAAGATGATTGATGCAGTTAACTCGGGAATCTTCTGTAACAACTTCTGATTATCCTTTACTCTGAAATATGCTGAGATGCTGCTCGGAAAAAAAATCTAGTCTTATCTTGACGTACATATATCAGCAACTAAATCCTGGAAATAGTTGGGTATCAAATAATCGAGTCATATATACACTGGTTCAATTGACGCTTACCTCTTACACAAGTGCTTTCGGCTATTATTTCGTAATAGCAAACCCTCCAAATCAGTATTTCCTCCTGCGTGATTTCATTGCAATGTAAAATAAAAAATCACTTATTTAGGGTTGGAGGGGTAACGTTTTTTGCGTCCAGCGCAAATCCTCGTCTAAAGGATCATATCGGGCAGAAAATTAAGACGCTAAAAATCTCTAATCTTATTAAGAACTGGGATTCAACTATGCTCGTGACTTTCATTCAAATATTGCGTCCAATAAAGCATCTAAATTAAAAAGCTAACTCAGAACAACATGGTAACCTAATCTAGGATCAACCTTTTCGATACTTGTAAATCTTTTACTTTTTACTAGCTGGGACACTCGTACTCAATAAGAACTAAAACCCTCACGGGTCGAATTAGATAATCAGGCACATTAGCTCAAAGGGCATACATTTGCTTAAGAGTCCTTTGATCCTTGCATAGTTAACATCGCTTCCGGCGAACTAATCAAAGATAATCGAACCGGACGACGTTTTGCTCATCAAACCGATTGCACGGAACAATGAGGTTTGATGAGTCTAACTCGGGATCTTGTAACAACTTCTGTTATCCTTACTCTGAATATGCTGAGATTGCTGCTGGAAAAAAATCTTCAGTCTTGATTTTAGACGTCATATAAAGGAGCAGTCTACCTAATCTGATCTTGCAACAATTACTGTAAAAAGAGAGGAACTCTTTAATGCATTGATGAGGAAATGAGAGTGTGTCTCTCCAACATAAGACCAAACATTGAAGAAATCGCAAGGTCTAATCAAGCTCAGGTTTCTCATTACACAGAAATAATAATAACTTCATAGAGGTATGTTAAGTTTGTCTTATAATAAATGTGATTTTTTTATATATTCAGTTAACTTATATAATATATTAGTCCTATTTTGTATACAGTGCGCTATCAAGTATCTGAGTATACTGTAAGTGTGCCCAGACTGTATAAAGTTGAGAACCACTGAGTTAACTTAATAACATATAGTCCTAATTTTTGTATACAGTGCGCTATCAAGTATCTGTAGTACTGTAAGTACGCCCAAATTCTATGAAGTTTGAGAACCACTGGTCTAACTTGTTAACGCCTCTACAGTTTACCATCCAATAATTCACTGTCTATACCATCTGGTTGGCCTCCGTACTCTATAAGAAGAGCTAAAACCTCACTGCGAATATGTTCAGGTACATGCTTAGCGGCGTACATGGTTGGGGTCAGTCCGTAGTAATCCTTGTGGTTAGCATCGGCCCCTGATTCAAGGAGAATCTTAATGTGCTGAACTGAGTCCCGGAGTTGCGTCTTCATCAGTTTAATTGCACGGTACAAGATAGACTGACTGAATTTGAATAGGATGTCTTCTTTGACCACGTTTTTGACTACCTTACTAAATAGACTGAGGTAACCTGAGAAAACCCTCTGGCTTGATTGTAGACGTCATATAAAGAAAGGTGTCAACTAATGCGGAATAACGGCTATCAACTAAGAAGGGGTTCGATACATTTGCTTTGGCTACTCTCCACATCTTCACAGCTGCCTGCGCTATTATATTGAAAATAACAAACGACCTGTATTCCAAGATATTCTTTGGAAGTCCACCATTACCAAGTTCATTAAACAGAGATTTGAAGTAGCGAAAAGTGGCCGTCACGAAAAAGACAGACGCACCGAGACAATATTCTTGGATATAATCCAGAAAGGACTCGAACTTTGTCACATCGTTTTCGTTTTTGACAATCACTGCCGTTTGCAACAGAAGTAGCAAGTAGAGTCTGTTATTTCTTCCAAGGATTCTTTCTACGACCAGAATACTCTGGTAAGCAAGTTCTAAAGGGTTGTCTTTTAGAGTTTCCAATTCTTCCTCGGTCCTGAATTCTCGGGAAAAATCCAGTATCCGTTCAGGTGGAACTAGACAGTTTTTAGGCAAATTCTTCTCCTCCCTCTCCTTTAAAGCTTCCTTCCAAAAGAAAAGCTCCTCTATATCATGATTTTTATCACATACTAAACGGGCATTGAGAATTTCCAAAGCCTCTATCCTATCTAACGCAGAACAGCTGGGATGGTTGCACAAATATTCAAACGTTTCATTGTCTATATTGATGGTACACCATACTAAAGGATTGATCCCTTCGTAGCTTCGCAATCTAAAGTCAGCACCAGCATTAACTAAATACATTATACTTCTCTGTGTTTCCTCGCAATAGCTACGTGAAGAGCTGTAAACCCCTCCTCATCTTGCTGGTTAATGTGCGCGCCCGACTGATCAGAAACTTGCAGATGTCAAGGTTTGATGTCGATTCCATTAGAGGGCTCCTTCCATTAAATCCCGACAATCAATATCGGCTCCCCTCGCTACTATCTGTTTCACGGCCATTAGGTTCCCATGGGTTGTGGCTATCATTAACGGTGAGAAGTCACCGTCGATTACTTTCGTTGATGTCGTTAGATATTGCAGGATCAGTTCGACAGCTCTGGTTTACCGCTGCGTATCGCTGGTTTCATTGGTGCCGGTAGCATTTCCAGCGTTTAGACATTGTAACGGGTCCCTGAAGAAGGGCACGATCGACGAGGTAGCGGGAGATGTCGACGTTGTTACACTCAATAGCTTTATAGAGAGGAATTATTCCATGGATCGGATGATTTAAAACCTCAAGGCGTTGTTGGGGCTTAATGGTGCTAATGATTTGCCTGATTTCGTCCAAGGAATTTTCTTTGATTAATCGAAATAATCGTTGGACAAGTTCCGCCCTGGTGTCGGAAGCTGTGTTCTTTTGTGATGCTGCAAGAAAAGAATATTATTCTTTAAGTCTTCGAGAAAATGCTATGTACAAATCATTTATATAACAGTGTGGAAATTATTTGTATTAGATAAGAATACTTGAAACCATATCAAATTGCGTACAGAGATGTGTTCCCTTGAAATACTGCAAGAAAAGAATATTTTTTCTTTAAGTCTTCGAGAAAATGCTATGTACAAATCATTTATATAACAGTGGGAAATTATTTGTATTAGATAAGAATACTTGAAACCATATCAAATTGCGTACAGAGATGTGTTGTCTTGAAATACTGCAAGAAAAGAATATTATTCTTTAAGTCTTCGAGAAAATGCTATGTACAAATCATTTATATAACAGTGTGGAAATTATTTGTATTGGATAAGAATACTTGAAACCATATCAAATTGCGTTGAGAGCTGTGTTCTCTTGAAATACTGCAAGAAAAGAATATTTTTCTTTAAGTCTTCGAGAAAATGCTATGTACAAATCATTTATACAACAGTGTGGAAATTATTTGTATTAGATAAGAATACTTGCAATCATATAAGTGTGTGTGCATATAATCAAAATTATTTACTTATATCGAAGATGTTTAGTGGGAAATAATGTGTATTACATAGGAAGATTTGAAACTATACAACAGTGTGAAATACTTGCAACCATATAAGTGCGTGCAAATCATTTGTATTAGATAAGAATACTTGAAACCATATCAAATTGCGTACAGAGATATGTTCTCTTGAAATACTGCAAGAAAAGAATATTTTTCTTTAAGTCTTCGAGAAAATGCTATGTACAAATCATTTATATAACAGTGTGCAAATTATTTGTGTTTGATAGGAATACTTGCAACCATATAAGTGTGTGTGCATATAATCAAAATTATTTACTTATATCGAAGATGTTTAGTGGGAAATAACGTGTATTACATAGGAATATTTGAAACTATATAACAGTGTGCAAATTGTTTGTGTTTGATAGGAATACTTGCAACCATATAAGTGCGTGCAAATTATTTGTATTAGATAAGAATACTTGAAACCATATCAAATTGCGTACAGAGATGTGTTCTCTTGAAATACTGCAAGAAAAGAATATTTTCTTTAAGTCTTCGAGAAATGCTATGTACAAATCATTTATATAACAGTGTGGAAATTATTGTATTAGATAAGATACTTGAACCATATAAAATTGTGTACAGAGATGTGTTTCTCTTGAAATACTGCAAGAAAAGAAATATTTTCTTTAAGTCTTCGAGAAAATGCTATGTACAAATCATTTATATAACAGTGTGGAAATTATTGTATTAGATAAGAATACTTGAAACCATATCAAATTGCGTACAGAGATGTGTTCTCTTGAAATACTGCAAGAAAAGAATATTATTCTTTAAGTCTTCGAGAAAATGCTATGTACAAATCATTTATATAACAGTGTGCAAATTATTTGTATTAGATAAGAATACTTGAAACCATATCAAATTGCGTACAGAGATGTGTTCTCTTGAAATACTGCAAGAAAAGAATATTATTCTTTAAGTCTTCGGGAAAATGCTATGTACAAATCATTTATATAACAGTGTGGAAATTATTTGTGTTAGAGGGGAATACCTGCAATCATATAAGTGTGTGTGCATATAATCAAAATTATTTACTTATATCGAAGATGTTTAGTGGGAAATAATGTGTATTACATAGGAATATTTGAAACTATATAACAGTGTGCAATTATTTGTGTTTGATGGAATACTTGCACCATATAGTGCGTGCAAATTATTTGTATTAGATGAGAATACTTGAAACCATATCAAATTGCGTACAGAGCTGTGTTCTCTTGAAATACTGCAAGAAAAGAAATATTTTTCTTAAGTCTTCGAGAAAATGCTATGTACAAATCATTTATATAACATGTGGAATATTTGTATTAGATAAGATACTTGAAACCATATCAAATTGCGTACAGAGATGTGTTCTCTTGAAATACTGCAAGAAAAGAATATTTTCTTTAAGTCTTCGAGAAAATGCTATGTACAAATCATTTATATAACAGTGTGGAAATCATTTGTATTAGATAAGAATACTTGAAACCATATCAAATTGCGTACAGAGATGTGTTCTCTTGAAATACTGCAAGAAAAGAATATTTTTCTTAAGTCTTCGAGAAAATGCTATGTACAAATCATTTATATAACTGTGTGAAATTATTTGTATTAGATAAGAATACTTGAAACCATATCAAATTGCGTACAGAGATGTGTCTCTTGAAATACTGCAAGAATATTATTCTTAAAGTCTTCGAGAAAATGCTATGTACAAATCATTATATAACAGTGTGGAAATTATTTGTATTAGATAAGAATACTTGAAACCATATCAAATTGCGTACAGAGATGTGTTCTCTTCAATACTGCAAGAAAAAATATTTTTCTTTAAGTCTTCGAGAAAATGCTATGTACAAATCATTTATATAACAGTGTGGAAATTATTTGTATTACATAAGAATACTTGAAACCATATTAAATTGCGTACAGAGATTGTTCTCTTGAAATACTGCAGAAAAGAATATTTTTCTTAAGTCTTCGAGAAATGCTATGTACAAATCATTTATATAACAGTCTGCAATTATTTTGTATTAGATGAGAATACTTGAAACCATATCAAATTGCGTACAGAGATTGTTCTCTTGAAATACTGCAAGAAACGAATATTTTCTTTTAAGACTTCGAGAAAATGCTATGTACAAATCATTTATATAACAGTGTGCACATTATTTGTGTTAGAGGGGAATACCTGCAATCATATAAGTGTGTGTGCATATAATCAAAATTATTTACTTATATCGAAGATGTTTAGTGGGAAATAACGTGTATTACATAGGAATATTTGAAACTATATAACAGTGTGCAAATTATTTGTGTTTGATAGGAATACTTGCAACCATATAAGTGCGTGCAAATTATTTGTATTAGATGGGAATACTTGAAACCATATCAAATTGCGTACAGAGCTGTATTCTCTTGAAATACTGCAAGAAAAGAATATTTTTCTTTAAGTCTTCGAGAAATGCTATGTACAAATCATTATATAACAGTGTGGAAATTATTTGTATTAGATAAGAATATTGAAATCATATCAAATTGCGTACAGAGATGTGTTCTCTTGAAATACTGCAAGAAAAGAATATTTTTCTTTAAGTCTTCGAGAAAATGCTATGTACAAAATCTTTATATAACAGTGTGGAAATTATTTGTGTTAGAGGGAATACCTGCAATATATGTGTGTGCATATAATCAAAATTGTTTACTTAATATCGAAGATGTTTTAGTGGGAAATATGTGTATACATAGGAAGATTTGAAACTATACAACAGTGTGCAAATTATTGTGTTTGATAGGAATACTTGCAACCATATAAGTGCGTGCCAAATTATTTGTATTAGATGAGAATACTTGAAACCATATCAAATTTCCGTACAGAGATATGTTCTCTTGAAATACTGCAAGAAAAAGAAATATTTTTCTTTAAGTCTTCGAGAAAATGCTATGTACAATCATTTATATAACAGTGTGCAAATTATTTGTGTTAAATAGGAATACTTGCAACCATATAAAGTAAGTTGTCGGGGGTGGGGGGGCTTAAAGTCAGTATCAGCCAATCAGTGAAGGAGTCTATCCCCTTTTCGCTAGCGCTAGACCAAGAAGATTATTTTTGCGTCTGAGGTGGAGCGACACACCTACCATCAGCTCCTTACTTTACCGTACAGATCGCTGTGCTAATCTGTGTGCAAATTATTTGTATCAGATAAGAATATTTGAAACCATGTAAATATGCACAAATTATTTGTGTTAGATAAGAATACTTGAAACCCAATCGCGTTGAGAGCTGTGTTCTCTTGAAATACTGCAAGTAAAGACTATAATTATTTAAGTCTTCGAGAAAATGCTATGTACAAATCATTTATACAACAGTGTGGAAATTATTTGTATTAGATAAGAATACTTGAAACTATATCAAATTGCGTACAGAGATGTGTTCTCTTGAAATACTGCAAGAAAAGAATATTTTTCTTTAAGTCTTCGAGAAAATGCTATGTACAAATCATTTATATAACAGTGTGGAAATTATTTGTGTTAGAGGGGAATACCTGCAATCATATAAGTGTGTGTGCATATAATCAAAATTGTTTACGTATATCGAAGATGTTTAGTGGGAAATAATGTGTATTACATAGGAATATTTGAAACTATATAACAGTGTGCAAATTATTTGTGTTTGATAGGAATACTTGCAACCATATAAGTGTATGCAAATTATTTGTATTAGATAAGAATACTTGAAACCATATCAAATTGCGTACAGAGATGTGTTCTCTGAATACTGCAAGAAAAGAATATTTTTCTTTAAGTCTTCGAGAAAATGCTATGTACAAATCATTTATATAACAGCGTGGAAATTATTTGTGTTAGATAGGAATACTTGCAACCATATAACGTAAGTCGTCGGGGTGGGGGGCTTAAAGTCTGTATCAGCCAATCAGTGAAGGAGTCTATCCCCTTTTCGCTAGCGCTAGACCAAGAAGATTATTTTTGCGTCTGAGGTGGAGCGACACACCTACCATCAGCTCCTTACTTTACCGTACAGATCGCTGTGCTAATCTGTGTGCAAATTATTTGTATCAGATAAGAATATTTGAAACCATGTAATTATGCACAAATTATTTGTGTTAGATAAGAATACTTGATACCCAATCGCGTTGAGAGCTGTGTTCTCTTGAAATACTGCAAGTAAAGACTATAATTATTTAAGTCTTCGAGAAAATGCAATGTACAAATCATTTATATAACAATGTGCAAATTATTTGTGTTTGATAGGAATACTTGCAACCATATAAGTGTGTGTGTTTATATAATCAAAATATTTACTTATATCGAAGATGTTTAGTGGGAAATAATGTGTATTACATAGGAATATTTGAAACTATACAACAGTGTGCAATACTTGCAACCATATAAGTGTGTGCAAATTATTTGTATTAGATAAGAATACTTGAAACCATATCAAATTGCGTACAGAGATGTGTTCTCTTGAAATACTGCAAGAAAAGAATATTTTTCTTTAAGTCTTCGAGAATATGCTATGTACAAATCATTTATATAACAGTGTATTTCGATACCGACCCTCGCTAACTCAGCGTATGAGTAGCACAGGGATATGTACGGTAAAGTGAGGATCTGATGGTAGGTGTGGCGCTACATCTTAGACGCTAAAAAATTCGGAGTGACCTAAAGTCGGTATTAGCGAGGCTGTCCATTCTCGTTTTGCTAGACCAAGGAGATATATATATATATATAATATATATATATATATATAATCATACAACTGAAAAAAAAGCTAAGTAAATAAATTCTTCTACTTGACCGTTTTTTTTTATTTTGAATTCAAGATAGTTACAATGTAGCAATATTCACCGAAGTTAACCAGACAAGATATATATATATATTATATATATATATATATATATAACAACTTTTAGCTATTTTCAGCCGACAGTATATTTGGGAGAATATGTGCTTTTTAATTTTAGTCAGACCTAATTTTTTTGAAAGTTAATTCATTTATGTTTAAATTTTTTTGAAGTTAATTCATTTATGTTTAAATCCCGCCTAATTAAACATAAATGAATTAACTTTCAAAAAAATTAGGTCTGACTAAAATTAAAAAGCACATATTCTCCCATATATATATATATATAAATTCAAACCCATTCTCAACAGATATTACAAAGGTAAGAGACGGATTTTATCTTCTCTAATAACTTATAGAATAATTATATTAACTTGATGCTTCAAAGGAGTCTAATAATAGATGAGAAAAACTTTCTATCAGGGACCCCACTCTCAAAAAGTGTTTTAATACTTTTGAGAAGGGTCCCTTGGAAAGGATTTTTTCATTTATCCCCTTCATTTCATTCATTCATTCATATTTGATCCATTTTACCATTGATTGTCGGCCCTGTCGTTAGAATGCACCGACTGCACCTCTGCAGAGGGGTAAGACTCCACCAATGGGGCCACCTGTTGGCCGTGGGTGGCGACCCATGATGCTTAAGGATAGAACCCAGGTGGATGAGCAGGCCCCCTCTGATCAATCGGCTGGTCCTGTCAAGCCCTAGCGCCTATATGATTTTCCCATCCCTATTGCCCTCATGGCAAGCCCCAACACTTTTTATCATATGGGTGCTAGAAGGCGGTGGCTGCAGGTCTACATGTCCTGGGAATGACGTTAAACTCTATCTGATGGTGAGGTTCCAGTTTTGGAGGTTTGGGGAATGTGGCGCACCCCTTCATCACCATTGCTCCCTGGTCCACTCTGACCGGGGATGGTAGTACCTGTTAGGGTCCCATCTATGGGTTAAATAGAAAAATGTATTTATAAAAAAATTGTATTATCCATTAAGAATTGATTTCTTTCAAAACTTTATCGCATTAAATGACCCACAGAGGTTGATATGCCGTAAAACAAAACAAACCAAAACTGTGAAATATATATATATTATATATATATATATATATATATATAATATATATATTGGGAGTGGGGGAGAGTTAAATGCTGTGACGGACTCTCCCATCGATTTTCGATGTATGAGTGTTCATACAATGAACATCCACACAGTTATTTGTTTATAGTGGTGAAGGTTTGTGTTGGACCATCCACAGTTTTTGGCACAGTCGATAGGAAAGAATTGGTGCACAAGGAATACCACAAACCCAATCAACGACTGACTTCAGGAATTTTGAATTCAGAGTTATCCCTACCCTATACTGGTTACCTAATCAAGGCTGAAGGACCCAGTCTGTCCTACTATTTAACCCATAGCTGGAGGGAGAATATATGGATTCATACCTTTCCCAAGTGTATTAGCGCTATTTGAAATGCCAACAGCTTCGTCTAGGAATTGAACTCGAATCGACGAGTCCATTCCCCACGTCTCTAACCACTAATCCACGCAGAATACATTAGTAAATAACTAGCAAATATATGCACCCTCCGGGTGCAAGTATTTAAGTTTTAATGTAATAAAATATTGTATTAAATTAGAAAGGCTAATGAAACTAAATAAAATACAGATAAAAAGATTTGAAACAGAGGGGGTATAATAAAAGATTTGAAACAGAGGGATATAATAAAAAATGGAACAACTGAAACTTACTCTTCCATCACTCTCGTCTTTCATTGTTATTTTTTCTAATTTAAGTATTTAGTTATAGAAGAAATAAAGAATAAAATGACAGTTATTTTATCTTGTTAATGGGTTTCATTTAAGATTCATTGAAGAGATTTTTGCTTATATTCATTAAAATAAAACCAAACAGTTAGAAATCAATAATACTAAGCACATATTTATTAAATTCGATTTTTTATATTAATATGCAAATTAGCCTTCCCGTTCACATTGTAAAGCGCTATTTTGTTGTATATAAAATATAATTGCATGTTGTCAGTATGTAGACATAGTTAACAGTATTAATAATGTAAGACAATTTATTAAATTGAGGTTTAGATAAATAAATCAATGGAGAATGTGATGTCAATAACTAAGAGAATTGTAACTTGAGTAGGAATATAGTTTCGGTTACAGACAGAAAACACCAAGCTCCATTATAATAGATATCAATTTTCATTAATAATATTTCCACTAGTGAAGAAAAACACGTTTAAAAAAATTAACTGAATTTATGGGCATACGTAATTTATATTTTTTAAAATCACAAAATAGATATTTCCATTTAGTATAAATAGGAGAGAAGATATGATAAAGGAAAAATGTAATTATGTATATATGAGAGAGAGAGAGAGAGAGAGAGAGAAGAGAGAGAGAGAGAGAGAGAGAGAGAGAGAGAGAGAGAGAGACTTGAACGCTGTAGACATTGATAAATCTATTAGTAATGGAGATTCGCTTGGGTTTTTGTCTGTAACAAAAATTACGTCACTGCTTACGTCACATTACCCCAAATCGTCATAACAGAATAAATATACTCAAAATTTGAACATGCAACATTAGACAGT